>VDFB02184011.1:0-31839 GCA_007258455.2 Sequoia sempervirens
AATCCCTTGGATAATGAACTTGTTTCAATCAGTTTTATTGAATAAAACTGATGAAATTGATTGGAGATGTATGCAAAACATGATTAAAGCTATTTTAACATGAAAAAATCTAAGATGATTGATATAAATGTATGCAAAGCTATTCTAAATGTATGCAAGATTGAAAGATGCAAGTCCTAATTCCTAAAATATACTAAATGGATGCAACTAAGTTACTATGGAAGCCATTAATGTATGCTTTAAGCTACTATGATCAAGATTTAAACTAAAAAAGCTAAATATGGATGCAAATGAGAGTGATTTTAACAACATAAGTTTACTATTAAAAGATGGATCCCTATTCAATAGATGCAAGGTATTTTTATAAAATAGGTAAAAGGACACTGATGATCAAGATTGAAAGAATCAATCAATGATCAGGATGGAAATAAGATGGAGGCATGGATCATGGATTCCCATCAAGGGTTGAGAATGCAAGTTGATATTTAATGAAGGGCTCATAATCATCTAAACAAGCACACTTTCAAAACTTGCCCAAGAAGTTTGTTGAAAGTTTGTTACAAGGAAGAATATTTCTTTTTTCAAATGAGTGAAAAGGGAAAGAATATTCCCCTCTTTGGGGGAAAATTAACATTTAAATAGTTAATTAAAACCAATTTTTAATATGTAAAGGGGAAGGAATATTTTATGAGAATATTCCCTTCTAGAGGAATATGCAAAGGAGGAATATTCGCTTGCAAGTGGGAGAGTTAGCATTAATTAGTAATTTCATAATTAAAACAAATTTATAATTATGCAAATTAGGGGAATTTAGGATATCCATTAAATAATTAACTTATTTAATGAAAGGGGTAAAAATGACATTTAATTAAATACATAAGATTATTTAATTAAATGAGAGGACTTAAAGTGTTAAATTTAAATATTTTGATATATCCAATTTAATAGGATGAAAGGTTAGCATGAAAGGGATAGGAATTAACCTAATTAGATTAATCAAATTAATAGATGAAAATGATAGATTTAATTAAATAGCTAGGCTAAATTAATCAAACACGTGAAAAGAGGATGAATTTTAGGATGAAACAATGTTAGTATATATCCGATGCAAGTGTGTGATATCATTCAGGACATTTTTAAGTGTCTACATTTTTTCTCTCTTTGAAGAAAGGTACCTATTACATTGGTTCAAAGACTGATGCTTTCAGATTAAAACTATTACTCATATCAAAAAAAAAAAATCTATTTTTTTTGGATGCCCCACTATTGCCCCAATGGAAGGAATAAGTTGGTTTTGATTTATGATGTGATGTTATTTTATTTCATGGTTGATGGATGTATGGATGTATATGATATGATGTGATGTTTAATATGCATTATGATTATGTATGGATGCAATGTGATGAATGCACTTCTTTTATTTATGTTGTTGTGATATGTTATGATGTAATGTTTATGAGATGAATACAATGCAGATGGTTGTGTTAGCTTCCTTTTTAGTTATCTTTCTATGATATGTTATGGGTGGATTTTATGACATGTTATGATATGCAAATGATATGATATGCTTATGGAGGATGTATGGATGGATGCATTTATTTTTGTGTACTTTTCACATGTGATCTACGATGTGATGATGTATGTATGTATATGGATGGATGCTTATAGTATAGATTTTTATGAATGATTATGCAATGGATTAATATGCTTAGAATAAAAAATCTATATTATTAAAAATTAGCTTAAATGATAATGATGATGTAGTGTATTATGTTTTCCATTATTATGATTTTCCACGGTGATGTGAGATGTATGCATGCTGAAAATTTTGTGGATGCAGGATGGGTGCATCATGATGATTTTGTTGAATTTCATGATGCCAGGTTAGCATGGAGAGAAGATAGAAGAATAAGATGATTTTGACCATTGATTTTGAAGATTGATTCAAAAGTCCAACAAGTCCATGATCCACCAAGAGTTTATTAGATATGGTGATGAGATGGATGGTTTTTATCATTATTTGGGATTGGGATTTTAGGTCATTCCTTAATTTTGGTATAACACATAGACACGATGCATCAAGGTATTGTTAACTAGAATGGCATTGTATCTAGTGCAATGGACTTTAACTTTGAAAACAAATAGGATAGTTCTTGTTCACACCTTGACATATAGAAACCTCGTTGGAATGTATTTTAGTAGCTTAGAATATATTAGACTAAAGCATATGCAATATTCAACAATCTACTCCAAACAACCTCCCTACACACAACTAAGCAAGTATGTGCCAAGATTATGTTACAAGAATACCCACAAGCATAGCAAATGAAAGATAATGATTGATGCCCCATTCCTTTCTCTCTAAATCATTTGGAAATCATCGAGAGGTCCCTGGAATGTGTCAATAAGATAAATCATAAGAAAATATCAAAGACAAATAGTTAGTGTTATCCATATCTCTTGCCAATTTAATATAGCTAAGGCGATTTCTGATGTTGATGTCCATTGTCAAAAGGATGCATCCTAGGATAGTTTATCAAATGTTTTGATTAGGATTAGGTGTGTGATAAGCCATTGATACAAAGTCCACTAACTCGTTTACCTATGATTTAGACTTTAGATTTTGACAATTAGGTTCTCACTTTTCGACTTGAGATACTTGTTTTACCAAAGGTTGAAGGTGATGATTGATTTATTATGGGAGAAAATTTATTGTAAGTGAAAGTGAAATGGGATGGATGATTTTGGGTTTTTTGGAATATTTCAATGTTTTTGGTATTTAAAAAAAAAATTGAGACTGTTTTTGGTGTTTTAGAATGTTTATGTGAATGCTTTTGTTTTCAATTTATCTAAGGTTGTTTAGGGTTTTTTCAAGGTTTTCGAATGTTTTGAGTTTTCCAATTTTCAAATGTTTTGGGGTTTTCCTATGTTTTTTGATATTTAAGGGTTTTTCATATTTTTCAAATGTTTTAGGGTTTTTTGAGATCCGACCAAGAACCTAACCCAAAAGTCTATCCTAGGGGACTCAGGGGCTTATCAAAGATGAGCTTTTCCTATGTTATACACGTAGATACCACACAGTTTGACTGACTTAACTTATTATTGATGAGAGACGAACAATTAATGGATTTCCAATTTATTATGATAGAATCCTAAAGGACTGACCTAGGGTGTCTCAGAGGCACATCAATGAGGGCCTTTCCTACATTCAAGCTCAAAGAATTGTAGTTCAACATGGTTTTATTTTTGGATTTTTTATGTTTTCACCTTTTTAGGGATTTTGATGTATTTTGAATGGTTTGGATTTTGAATTTAGAATGTTTTTTGATTTTTAGCTATATAAATTTTAATGTTTTTGGATTTTCAAGATGATTTTTTTATAGAATGTTTTTGAGATTTTCGATGAGATTTCCAATAACCTTAATATATATAAGAACCTGATTTGATCCATAACGAATTTCCCCTAGTGTGTTGTGATAGACTGCCTCGATATAGGCAGGACAAACTAACCTTAGGAATATGCCAAGTAGTACAAAAGGGGATACAATACTTCCACGATATCAAGCTATGATAGAGGCGTAGATGGAGTGATGGAATAAATAGAATGAATGATGTGATGGATGGATGTAATGCAAAGAATGATAGGATAAAGAGCCAAATAATAGATAGAGGTAATTTATTTATGCAAGGCACTTGTTTGCCAAGTTTTCACTAGGGTACTTTCCCAAAGTTCCATCAAAGTGGTTTTCACTAGAGGATGATTTTTTGGATTTTTTATCATGTTTTGATTTTTTGGATTTTGATCCTTTTTTGATTTTTTAGATTTACTCTCTTCAAACCTAGGCATAATTTTTTTTAAGATGAAGAATACCGGTTGGTTCCTTCAAGGTTTCACCTTTAGGTGTTGATAATTGGTATGCTTATGATCCATAGCTTATTGTGATGATAAATGGACCTAACCAGTTAGGATCAAACTTTCCTTTACTATATTGATCTAGAAGATTTTTTTGATTCTGTTTGAGAACAAGGCCCCCTTCCTAAACATACCAACTCTTGATCTTCTTGTTATATCTCCATTTTATTTAGTTTTGATATTCTTGCAAGTGATTAAGGGCATCAAGACGACACTCATCCAATAATTCTAACTCATTTAGCTGAGATACTCTATACTCTTCATTAGTGATTGGATTATGCAATGACACTCATAGTGAAGGAAGCTCAACCTCAATAGGTAGGATGGCTTCTGATATGTAGACCAAGAAGAATGGGGTTGCACCTGTAGGTTTGCAAATATTGGTTTGATGGAGTCGGAGGTGAGATTTCATTGAAAAACCAATCGCTGACCCGACTTCATTGATAGCCATTTTCTTTAGAATTTTTTAGAATTTTTTTTGTTTGTAGCCTTAATGACTATTTCCTGGGGCTAATCTGAGGGTGAAGTAATCAATATTGGATGTTAAATTGTTGGCATAAATGTTTCACATCTAATTCTTGAATAGTGTTATATTATAAAAATTAAGGGTTCTGGGGGAACACCATAAAGACAAATAAGGTAATTTAGGATAAATGTGACAATTTGTTTCCCATTATGTAGGTCATAGGAATGTCTTCTACCCACTTGGTAAAGTACTTAGTGGTTGTGATGATGAATTTATGGCCATTAGATGAGGTGGGAGTAATATTTCCTATGAGGTCAATCCCCCACTATGAGAAAGGCCAAGGTGTGACCATTGGTTGTAACTCCTAAGCTGGAGCATGAATAAGATCTCCATGCTATTGAAATTGGGCACACTTCTACATGTATTGATGGGCTTTTATTTCCATGGTTGGCTAGTAATACCCCACCCCCAATAGTTTCTTAGCTAAAGTCATACCACTAGAATGGGAACCACATATGCCATCATGTACTTCTATTATGGTGATCAAGGCTTCCTCTTGGTTGAGACATCATAGTAATGTCCCCTTGATGTTTCTGTGGTATAAGTTGTAGACACTAAAAAATGTCTTGGTCTACAAACATCATTTTTCTTGGTCTTCTTCTTGGCATAATTAAATAATTTTAATTATGTAATTAATTCATCTCTTAACCCTTATTCTACTATGACCAATTAAATACATTTAATTACGCCACTCACCTCCTTTTCTTCAACAATTAAATAAATTAGTATTTATTTGATTATTTACCTTTCATCATTCGTCTATAGTCAAATAATTATTATTAATTGTTTGTCTATTCATTAATCTTTTAATTCTTCTATAGTTAAATAACTATTGAATTATTTAACTATGTTTTGTCACTTCTTCCCTATTAAATTATTAATCTAAATTAATTTTTTAATTCTCTTTCCCCATTTCCTCCTATTTAATTAAAATGGTTACATAAATCATTTTAATTAAATGTCCACTTTCTTTTCCTCAAAATAAATTATTTATGCCTCCACTTTGTCAAAAATTCCTTTCTCATGAATTAATTAATTTTAATTTTTAATTTCTTCATTATCCCTCCACTATCTCATTTTCAAATCTCAGCCATTGATTGACTTTTGTCTTTTCTTGATCTTCACCATTCATTTCATAACCTTCACTGCTCTATGTTGCATATCTTCTCAACCATAAATCTTAGAATTTTTCAAGAAGCCTGATCTCATGCATCCATTTGAATGGTTATCCATAAAAGAAGCTCTTCTCCTCCATTTTTGATTTAACAACCACTTATCTCCTACTTTCATGCTTATTTTTTGTAGGTATTTGCACACACACTTCACAATTTGAGGGAAAACTTACAAAGGTTGTTTGAGGAGAGACAAGGGAGGTGATTCAACTTCAACATGGGGAGTTATTTTATTTGAATGATTTTTTTTTTCCTCATTTTATTTGTTCTCTCTTGTGTTACATTGGATTTATAGCTTAGATAGTGTTGTGGTTGTCACTTAATCTATGGTACTCAGTTTTTCTGATCTTACATTAGTGAACCCAACATGAATCATATGTATTTTGTAGAAAAACTCATGTTTTTTTTTTTCCATGTAATAGGTTCATGAACACAACTGAGATGTGCAATGATGCAACTAAAGAGAAATGACACACAATTGCCATAAATTATGATGCATTTGAAGGAAGGAATTTGATATTTGAAATAGCGATACAACCGAGATGTACAATGACACATCTAAAGGCAAGAGTTTCAAATTTGAAATCGTGATGCGGCTAAAAGATACTGAGATGCAACTATAATGGCACAATTTATCTACAGTGTGCTACAGTACACTGTTGCAACTATGAAGTTGAATGATGCATCTGCCTGGTAAGGTATAATTTTATTTTTTTAGTTTTGTTTGATTTTCTTCTTTTGGGTCTTCAATAGATTAAGGTTTTTAGTGTGCTAATCATCTCTGTTCAGCGTGTGGCATTTCTTTTAAGGATTTCATAGAATGTTTCTTTAGAAACAATCAAGCTTATCCTATTTTCATTTAAGTTATCAATTTTGTTTGTTTGCTTTCAAAACCTACAAATTTGTATCACACTCATAAGGTTAAAATAAAATGAATTTTCATTCATAAAGGTTAAAATGAACAAAAAAATGCATATTACACTCATGGGATCTAAAATGAACTTGCATCTCATGTCATTGGTTTAAAAAGAACAAAAGTGTTTGTTTTCATCATAAGCAAGGTTAAAATTAATGAGAGGTTGTTATGATTTATTGTTTGCATTCCTCCATTGGATGTGTATTCTCTTATCTCATGTTTCTTGGTCATCTTGAGAATCAAAAGCATTTCTTTGGAACTTGTATAACAACCCACATATTTTGATTTATATTTAAAATGAACCCCATGTGAGTGAGGAAAAGGTGTTTTGTACGCTCTCTCCTTATGCTTCGTACGATATGGGAGATCAAATTTAAAGCATACTTCCTTTCTTTTTTTTACCCTTTAGAGGGCCTACCTCGAAAGAGGGAATGACCCAAGTGGCACTGTTTTGATCTACTATATAAATTGTCATGATCATTAGGAAATTCTTTGATCACCTGGTGAGGATGTTCTATGCAAACAAGTTCCACCCCTAGTGTTTGCATAACACATCAAAATCCTTTCTTAGGAAGGGACTCTAAGGAGGTCTCTTAATTGAGCTAATCTTGCCTCACACATATGCACTAGTATTCCCCCAAAACATGGTTTAAGAACCTACTATTTTAGTGGCCAAAAACCCATTTACTTGGTTGTTCAAAAATGGTCATTTTGAAGCTACCCTATGTTCCACCATTCATTGTAGACATAGGGAATCCCTCAAGGTTTTCAGATCTTAGGGGGTAAGAGATCTTAGTGAGCTCATGTCATGTAAGGGGAAGCCAGTGCCACCAAGGTCTCTAGCTATCTACTTTGTTTAAGTGTTTGGAGCAATCCAAGTAAGGATCCAACATTTAGTATATTTTCTAGCATAGGTTTTGGATTGTTTACAAGTGTATTTTTACATTTTATACATTTTTCACACTCAAAACTAGACCAAACAAGTGTTTTGTGACTACTTTCTGTGTTTTCTAAATTTCATCTCACAAAATATCATCAAAACTAGTCAAAAATTCATTAGAAAACCATCAATTTATAAAACAAACACTCTATGAACTAAAATTGATCAAAATAGGTTTTCAAGTACAATTCTATGTCACAGCTATTAACTAGAGAACCACAATTAACATCCTACAACACAAGCTGTGTAAAATAGAGCTACAACTATTATAGTGAGGCAACTGCTCATCGAGAACTCACAAAACTATGCATCTGAGAAAAGCAGTGCCATAATTTCTTGATTATCAAAAATTCACAAAATCCTTGTCCAAAATTGAACTAATTCATCTTGACAATAATCTTGACTTCTAGACTAGAGTCTTATAGAGTTTTACCTATCCATTCCATCACTTTCATTTAGGATTGCAACATTACATGCTAGATTTCTTTCCTCATCCTTTTCCTTGCATAATTAAGCTTAGATCTTAGGTTGCATATACCTTTTAGATCTCAGACATAGGGAACCTATCAAGCCTTTGGAAAGTCCATGGTGACCTATCTAACTTGTCTTTGACCTTCATCTTTCAATTTATGAACCTTTGTCATTATCATCTTGGTCAAAAATAGAGTCTCAAACTTTTTTCCTATTTTAGACTCATTGATGGGAAAGGTCATTGATGTTACAACTTGCATCATTTAATCATTTAATTATTGAATTGGGTGTGTCTCAGAGCTAAAAGTTATAAGGATGTTTGTCACATATTTTTTGGGGGTTTTGCACTGCAAATAGTGACTTTTGGTTTCAATTTAACTCCTTCAAGAGCTTTCAAGAGATTTCAGGAGCTCTCTGTAGTTGAACTTCAGCGACTAATTCCTAAGGATTAATTCTATATCATTTCCTAATTTAAAGTTCGGTTGACTTATTTCTAACTTTGCTTGACTTGATTGAGACTGATTCATGGAAAAAAATAAAATAAATTTAATTTTTAATCTAGAATTTAAAATTTAAATTCAATTCTAATTTACCTCAAAAGAAATTTATTTTAATATTTGCTAGAAAAATGAATGCTAATTTATAGAATGGAAATAAATTGCAAGGAAATAATTATTAATCTAGAAAACAAAAATACTAATTTCCTTGAGTAAATTCCAAACAAGTTTCAGTTTCATCTTTCCATAGGTTTCCATCATTGCTTCTATTAAACTTAATAAATAATTGTCAAATTTAATTTCTACAAAAAATATCTAAATCTTGATTAACTCGATAAAATTTATAATAAATATAATAAACCATTCTAACCATGATGAACTTAGCTTAAAATCGATTAAACACAGCTACTGAAAATGATTCAAATAGAATTAACATTCTAGATTCAATATCTGGAATGAACAAAATAAAAATAAAATTAGAGAAATACCACACAAAATCACTTCCTTTGGTTGAGTAGGCCCTACTCTTCCTTCGGTGAGACCTTAGATAACACAATGATTCAAGTTAACTTCTTATTTTGATTCAAATTCACCCAAACATGGATGCAGAACAGAGTAGCGCAACAATTATAGATTCTAATTGAAAATTATCTAACTTCCTATCTTAAACCTAACAATGGATATTTATAATTATATCCTTTATTGAATTCAAAACATGGCATTAACCACCAAGATACAAGGTGTCTAAACTAAAGACTAAAACATAACTAAAAGTAGATAGAGGGAAAATTCCAGATCAATGCTGGGACAAGAAGCTCCTAAACTAAGAGGAGCTAATTTGAAACTTCAGTGATTCATCATCCAACTAGAGCAATCAGGAGCGTGATTGTATTCATGTGGTTAAACAAGGATTTTAACTTTATCTTTGAACTAATTCATCAATCATCATTCTTAAATACCTTGAATAAGATCCTTAAAAAATAGGATGCCAATTATGATAGTAAAAAATTCAAACTACATAATTAACTCATCATTATCACCACTAAAGCAACACATTCAATACAAAGCATTACCTCTAATATATTTACTAATTTAGCCAAACATAAAGTAAAACAAGTAAATATATCAACATATAGTCTATTTCCAGTCATGTTAATTAATAATATAACTAATTCTTCTAAACCATAAAATGATGATTTAAAAGTATTTTTGAGGCCCTCATCACCCGAACCTTGTCAAATCCATCATCTTGGTGATCACAAAGGTCAATGACATTTGGGTTATTTATCTTTGACCTACAATAGCTTGATTATTATCCTTTTTCTTAAATCTTAAGGTTCATATCCTTAATGTCATCTTTCTAGTCTCATTTTGTTTCGCATCATACCTTTTGACCATAGCATCACTATCATCCTATCATTCCTTAGATTTAGATTGCATCTTCACTTTGCATCCTTATATCCCCAAAACCACAAAAATATAGCTTATCCTCATCTTAGAATTAGTTGCACCATAACCTTTGATCATTGATTTAGTATCATCTAGCCTCAATTATCATTATCTTTGACGATAGAATAGTCTCCCTTTTTTACCATTTGACATCTAGTTTCATTTAATCCCATCCATTTTTCTTAAGTTCATTACCCTTTCTTGATCATCTTGCATCCTTATACACAAAAACTCACAAAAAATAGTTTAGCTTCATATCACCTTGTATTACCTTCCAAACTTACATGTCTTACATGGTTGAAATAGGGTCACAAACTAAAAGAAAGGACATGGATTCCTCAAATGAGCAATTTTCTAGTCCACATCATAATAGCAATTTTGGACCAAATTCAAATCAATCTACACCACAAAGATAGACACCAAAAAGAGACCCAATTGACAAACTTGACAATCCAGGGTTAGATGAATTCAACAAGAAAATGACTCCCAAAGAGATTGAAAGATCTTACCAAGATCCAAGGATTTTATGCCTTGTTGATGAACTCATTGGTGTTTATCCTAATAGATACTTTTATGCACTAGCTAAAAATGGTGCTAAACTCCCTCAAGTCTTTGATATCTCCACAATTGTGGAAGGAGACACTCAAAACCCATTCAGATTAGGGATGCTATCTTCACAAAAAATTTCTACTATAACAATTGGGACAACAACACACATGGTAACCACTACCACACACATCCATAGTATCTCCATATTTGGAAACAAAATAACTCATATAATGTTAAAACCCTAGCTTGCTTGACTTGATAAAGAAGATAAATGATGAATAGGATGAATGATTTGTAAATTAGGGTTTACAAGCTTGCATTTATAGAAAATCCACCTAATTTTCCCATTAATTTGATCCCCAAGGCCGACATGGAGGAAAATAAAACCTAAAATCCAACTTTTCCTACTCAAAACTCAAAAATAACCCAAATGGGACTGATTCTCCACTCTAGGTGACTTAGTCCCACCTAGCAGGAACTCATTCACCTAGATGGGCTACACTTAGTCCTAGAGGGGGCCTTTTTCCAACTAGATTATTGGGGAATGAAGAATTTCAGTTCTTATGTTGATTTCATCAGGCATTTGATCAAATTATGCCTTGGGATTCACAATATGGGCCCATAGGGGCCTATTAATGATGATGTAAAGGTACATTAGGGCTTGGGACACAAAATTCAATGTGAAAGTGTGATTAAATATATTTTATACCATTAAAATAGGGTCCACACAACCTAGAGAGGCACAACATCTAATGTAAATGTGTAAAACACATTACAACACTAGATTAAAGTTAAGTTTAAGTTACAAGCCTTCTAGATTAATGTGATAATGTAATTAAATACATTTTATAAGGGGGAGAAGTATGTTCATTAGACTTAGATGCTTAATAAGATTTTAGAAAAGTGTGAATGTCATTCACAACACTTTACAACACCTTTGCAAGACATCAATGAATGCATTTTATTCAGTTTCCTAGGGTCCAAGACCTAGTGTGGATGTGTAAAACACCTCATAACACTAAATCAGGACCTCATTAAGTCTATTTTTTTGTCAATTAATCCCAAATAAAGCAAGGAAAAAGGGATATTTTTTATGTTTCCACACCTGCTAGCTCACTATGATTTGGTGGGCATGTGTCTTTGGCTTGCGAGATAGTAGACTTGTGACACATGTATTGGTGGACCTCACATAATGTTAGCTGCATACAAAGGAGATCAATGAATTTTTTCTAAAGGATTGTTTATCTAAAGGTCAAGATTTAAAGGTGAGTTATTTAACAAGGATTGAAAAATCTTGGTGTGAAGGTTGTAGATCAACAAATCAAGTTTAAAATTGAGTTTTCTCAACATCTATGATAGTGTGAATGAGGGTTTTGACAAGAAATTAACTTTTGTGATTAAAATTAATTAGTTCAACCACACCAATGACCAATATAATGGAATATTTGATGTGGAAAATGATGACACAGACTACAATAGAGATTGGGATCAGAATCAAATCATAAAAATAGAGGAATGTATTAACTACATATCTGATTCTAGGGTTTGAAAAAGAGCTATTTTTATCAAATGCATTTTATCTAAATTTAATGAGTTTTTGGCTTGATGTAGAGGTAAGGTGTTGAAGAAGAAATCATAAAAACCCTAACAAATGATTTGATGAATGTGAGAATCTTGAGGCAATCATTGTACGTTAGTGATAGAGATACAAAATAGAAAATTAGAATTTGAAAAAGAAGAATAGGGTGAGAGAGTAGTGCAATTCTATTGCAGAAGAGCTAGTGCATAGTTGTAGAGAGACTCCTCAACTCTTTGAGGTGGACAAAGAATACACTAAAAGAGAAAGGAGGGTTGGAGAGTGTATGTGGTGATCCTTTGAGGTGGACAAATAATGCACTAAAAAGAAAATGAGAGTGCAGAACAAAGAAGAGGGGTACAAAGAAGAGAATGTATGCTACAAAGACAATAACATAGTGTTGAGTAGTTGCAAAGTGTGTTGTAACATTGAACTAGATTCTTAGGAACATATTGTAATATTTGCATTGTAAATTTGATTGGTTGGTGTCATCAGATATCTGAGTAGGTACTTAGAATAGGGAATTTATGATTCCTTGGAGTAGGGGCTCCTAAATTAGGGGATTGGTGTCTCCTTAGGGTTGGTTCCCTTAAAACTTGTAAAAGTATTTTTGATTGTAAGGCTAAATTAGGACAGAAGCTCGTAGCAACATGGTTTTTTCCTCCTTGGGTTTTCGACGTAAATCTTTTGTTATGTGCTTTTGTGAGTGTGTGTTGAATTCTCTACATATTTCATTTTAATTTTCTCAAGTGTTTAAGAGAGTAATTTGATTAATCTTCTATTTCACCCCTCTCTCAGTATATTGTTGTGTTCCAACATTACCAACTCTAAATCTACTTAGCATCATTATTCTTGAATTACATATATGTTTACTATTGTTGCTAATAGTTTTACCAACTATAATTATAGTTTTACCAACTATAATTTCACTACTTTCATTTATAATATTATTATTCAATCAGAATTTTTCACTGATTAATTTATTTAACACTAACAATTCAATATTTATATTACTCATAATATTCATATTATCTAAGTTCTCTACCAATGAAGAAATTATTGATTGAAAATCACAATAATAATATCATGAGAAAAATGTGCTCTTTACTCCCTTTGACATCTTCTTAATCAATAGTGTTGAAATCATGCTTATTAAGCAATTAGAATTCTATATAAGTACATCCTTATTCCATAAAATAAAGCAATTAAAATAACACTCTACTCAAATGTAACCATTATTTATGGACAACCATTTAAATCTTTAAAAGTAAATCATGACAACAAGTTTGATAATCATAATCTCAAAAGATGTTATTGTTACTTGACTATTAGCCTATACCATTAAATTAGAATCAAATAGTACATCTAAAGCTATTAGTGATGGTAAATTCAAGATTGAATAGAGTTAAAGTTGAGATACACTAAGAAAATCAAATACTAAAGATGCATTGTAGTTGGTGAATCAACTTCAATTTAATGCACCCTTCCAAGTTATCTATTTAATGCATAATCATTAGAGTGAAAAAATAATTTAAACAATACTTTGAACCCATCTCACAAGCACAAACATGCAAAGAATAAGATTTCAACAAAAACTAAACTAGATCCAATCATAACAAATAGTTCTTTAATATTATTAGACTAAGAACCCAACAACTCATAAACACACACTTTAATTACATGATTATCAATTTCGTGATCATTAACTAACAATTATATTTAATATAAATGGTTTAAAATAATCAAGGCTATACTCTACAAATGCAAACCCTATTTTTTTAATTTATTAATTCATTCAATTTAATACTTTTCTTACATCACTTTTTGGTGATCAAAATTATTAAATTGCTGAAACTATACCTACTCTCATTTGCTAAATTACAAATATAATGAAAGTATTGCTTAATTCACTAATCAAACAAATATGAAACTTAAGATCCCCAACAAAAAAATGATATATATATATATATATAGATTAGAACTATTACGTTTAATCATTTCTAAATTAAAACACTTTCAACTAATAACTAGAAACTACCTTCAAAAACTAACCCATAAAGTGATTTCCTTTTCCTCACAAAACTATTTCCATCTCTTTGCAGGTTACAGAGTGCATGATCAGTCAAAATCACAGATTTTATATATATATAAATAAATAAAATACGATAGGCTGGTCAAGATGAAAAGAAACTGATTTTGTTCTAAGCACAAGGAAAAAAAAAACCGTTTTAAAACTCCCTGACAATCAAGACATGGCATAAAAGACAGACACGAAGAAAAATTTGCATCGATCTAATCTTTATTAAATATCTTTTTGTTCCATTTGAAACCTCATTAAAAAGCACCCTTTTTTTGTTTGATGTGAACTATTACAGATCTTTGCTATATAATTTTATTTCCCTTCTTTAAGAACATGGACGGCGCTGCTATAAGAGGGCGGCGGTGGAGTGTGAGCCTCTCGAATGCTTCCTCTATTTCCTTAAAAAGGATCTTAGATTCGTTCGATTAAATTCTTCTAAGTCTATTACTTTTCCTTTTAACTCTTATAAACCTAATTTAGTTTCTTACATTCCTTCTAAAACATTAATACTTATAAATTTAATATACTCTTTCCTTAAGAAAAGGAAATGGAACTTTATTCATACTAATTTAGTAAGATAGTTATTATAAATTATAAATTCCAGAATTATTTA
Source organism: Sequoia sempervirens (assembly GCA_007258455.2). Classification (NCBI taxonomy): domain Eukaryota; kingdom Viridiplantae; phylum Streptophyta; class Pinopsida; order Cupressales; family Cupressaceae; genus Sequoia; species Sequoia sempervirens. The sequence goes on from VDFB02184011.1 coordinate 14,703, forward strand.
TTTTAATATAAATTCTTAAATATTTATTTTAATGCACATTCTTAATAGGTATTTTAATATTTATTTTTTATTTTTTTATAAATTTAATATAAATTCTCAGTTATTGAATAGTCATTATAGTTTCTTTTATTATAACAAATGTAATAATTTTGATATAAAGAAAACAATAAAATCTCATAACAATTTTATTATTTTTAGATTATTATATTTGAGAGAATAAGGCATCTACAATTAAACTTAAAAGTCTACCTTCATCCAAACATTAGCCCCTTTTAATTTAAAGATCAAACATGTCTAATGTCTCCCTTAAATTATACATCTAGTTGAAAGAATAACCACATTTTCAAATTGAATCAACCATCGTATTCTCAACAATTACATTTTCCAAAAACTCTACTCTTGGAGCTTGAAGCTTTTTCTCAATTTAGAAGACTCACATGTAATTTTGGAATCTTAACTTTGATAGACTTTCCTTGATTTCCAAATTTGAAATATGCACGTAAAAGAAGTCAACAAAAGAGACATATAGACAAAAGCTCTCCTCCACACCATAGGATTGATATTCAATCCACCCTGAGTTGTAAGGGGTCACATAGCTTTTTCCAAATATACACACATAACCACAATTCACATGTATTACTCAAAAATCTCACACCCTATGATCGTACTTTCAATTTTTTGTAAATTTTGGTGTGGTCATGTGAAAACCCTAGGAATTTTAACCTAAAAATCCTTGTTGCATTTGATTGTAGGGTTCTTATATGAGGTTTAGGGTTTTGTTTATTTTTGGTTGCTTGGGATTCTTTTTTGCTCTTGGTTGTATAGTGTCTATTGTTATTTATAGAGAGGGAGGAAATTCTCATATTCACATCATCACGTGAATGTCATCCTATGACCGGTTTTTCTCCTGGGTAGGTCTGAATCATCATTTTCTATAGGCTAGAGGAACTTTTTTATTTTTATTTTTTATCATTACGTCCTTTGTTCCACATGATTCTAAAGTTGTGAGCCTACTGTTCTCATGTTGCTCTAGAGAAGTCCCCTCTTTTAGAACAACTTATGAGCATGTGTATAAGACTTTCACTTAAGTCCGAATGTCCCTTGCAATATGTAAGCTCATAAACTGAGTTGTTCATGGAGTTTACACTATGAAATGAAGTGATAGGCAATGAGAATACTTCCCTTTGATATTGCTCATTTGTAATCGCACAAAAAATCAAACAATAAAAATAGAATTGAAAAGTTCTAAAGACTAAATAAAAAGAATAAAAAGAAACAAAAAAAAAATAGTTATAAATAATAAAAGAATAATAAAAATAATAAAAAGGAAACAAACAAACCCAAAGGAAGAAACTGAAGTAAATTTCAAGAACTTTTAAGAACAAACACATAAAAAGAACAATCAAAATAACTTTAAATTTAAAACTACAATGGGCCCCAAAAACAAAAAGTAATTAGAAGGGCATCAAGAGAAAATAAATAACTAAAGAAACAAAACAAACAAAAAATAAAAGGGTCTAAAAAGAAATTAACCATTAAAATAGAACCACAAGGATCCGAAAATAGGAATAAAGAACGAGACAAAAACAAAACAATTAGAGCGAAATCAAAATTAGGCAGAGGCCAAAATGGAACATTTAAAAATAAGAATGAAACTAAAGGGAGAACAATAAGAAAAGTACCTAATAATAACTAAAGAAGAACATTTAAATCTTATCTAAGCTGACTAAAAGGCCCAAAATAGAAAATTTAGATAAGAACAAAATAAATAACTAAAAGAGGCCCAAGCGAGGAATATTTAAAATCTTATCTAAATAGCTTAGATATGCCTAGGACCTAAGTGGACTTAACATGTAAATGGGACCCACTAAGTAACTAGATAGGAAAATACCTATTTACACAACCTCCCCTTAAGGAGAAGTAGTTATTATGCAAATGATGTAAGGATGCAATGATGGGTCCCAACCACAAGGCCATTTTAGGCACCTATATGTACAAATGCAAATGCAATCTCTTAAAAATTAAGAAAAGGAGGAAAACCACATGGGAAAAAGTCCTCTCTAAAAGAGAGAAAATATATGATCAAGTGATGAAAGATGGAGAACTCCATGATACCCCCAAGTACTAAATCCATCACATATATACCTTACAAATTCCCCCATAATGAAGGAGCTCCACAACCATTGAAGAAATTATGAAGACAAAGGAGAATCCAATGTCAAAAAACTTGTCTCCCCTTGGGAAGAAAGAGATCCAATGGACAATGTTGAAGAAATATCATCTCCATAACGAAGCAAGAGGGAGGAAGCCTCATGAATGATATATTTGAAGATGCACCAAGTGTCTCCAAAGATGTATCAAGAAAAACAAGTGTGACCCCAATCAAGGAAGAAGGTAAAGGATGTGGAAACTCAAGAGTAACTTCCAAAGAAGATGCATGATCAAATAGGAGAGTGACCCCCTCAAACATGTTCTCCAAATATGCAAAAGAGGAATGAAAACCCAAATATGATATACCTATCATGAAACCATCATGCATAGAAAAATCTAGAAAACAAAATGTGTCTTTCTCATATGAAGTCTTGGAAACCAAGTCAATACTCAAATCTGAAGAAGTAGGAGATGATATAACCTCATCAAAGGGCCGATGAAAGGTGAGAATAAAAAAACACCAAAACCACCATTTAGACAACTACCCATGCTTGATTTAGGAGAGTGGTCCTTAGAACATTCACCATCGGGAATAAAATGAGAATTTAGGTGTAGATATTTGCATTATGGTTAGCCTTACCCATTGCAACAAGTTGTCTACTATGCAAATCACAAATGAATTTATTGAATCTGGAGTGAAATCAATGGATTCAAAAAGAAGATTATGCCAAATATTAAGAATGCAAAGAACATCATGAAAAATACCATTGGGAACATCAACAACTCCTTTGCTAAATACATCCAAATAAACACCATTTTCCATCAAGATCTTCATGATAGAAGTATGCTTCAAGGATTAAAACCTATCAGGTGATCCTGCCATATGATATGAGTCCCCAAAGTGAAGAATCTAATTTTTAGAGTCATCAAGATGTGTTACAACAAGAGCATGACCCTTCATCTTATCATCTTTCACCTTATCGAGCTACCATTAGCAATTCTTGTGGTACCTGTATGTGTAGAAGAGGAAGGTTGTGAAGAAGAGGGTGAACTAGTAGATTTATAAGTTACCTAATTTCATCTAACTCTTTCTTACAACAATTATGTTCACCATGTCTAGGTCTATTACAATAACCACACTTGGGTTTCTCCTTATTTTTATCCTCTCTAGGAGAGGTGGGTGTATCACAATATTTTGTCTTAGGTTTTGAATTCTTCTTTCCTTTACCTTTAGGTGATGATACAATCAAAGCATGATTCTTAGAGTGTGTATCATGTTGAATAAGTTTAGCTTGTTCCCTAGTTATCCTATCACAAAATGTCTCAAAAGAAGGAATGACAAATGAATCACCTAATCCATACATTGTAGAATAAAAGGATGTAGAGAAGTATGCAAATGAACCTTTCAACTTAGATAAAATTAAGAATATGCATTCCTTATCAGTTTATCCTTACCACAACCAACCAATTGAGACCTTAATGATTTAAATTTTACCAAATAGTCTTCAATGGTATTAAAAGAATATGTGGAAAGTGATGCCAATTCTTTCTCTAATTGCATAGCACGAATCTCACTAACTGAACCAAATAATTCCCTGTACTTACCCCATACCTACCTAGGAGTAGTACATTCCTCAATATGGAAGAACAAACTATCAAAAACATGCATAACAATCAAGCCCATAGCCTCATAACATTTGTTCCTATGAAATATTTCATATTCTTTGGAAAAATTAGGTTGTTCATCATCCGAGGTGGACCACAAACTCCTAGAAAAAAGTAATTTCCTCATTCTTTCCTTTCATGTATGATAACTATGAGGAGTTAGGACTTCAAACCCTAATTCAACCATTAGAACAAGTGCCAATAGTGAAAAATGTACAAATATATGAAACAAACTGATGTGATACCTCCCAAATTTGAAATACAATTGAAAATGAAGCCCCCTACAAACATAACTTCTCCAAGAGACAATATGTCCAAGTAATCGATGAATATGCCAAATGTGCAAAAATTGAATAAATTATACCTAGAGCTGAATCTAGAAAAGTGGATGAACCAAATGATAGAGCTCTTGAATAACTTTCAATTATCACTAGAATCACGAAAAATTGGATAAAATGGAAAAAAGTTATGAGCTCAGAGGCCCAAAAGGGAAAAATCACTTTAGTTGGCAATAAAATATACCTACAACAAAATTTGGAAAAATGATCTACACCACTATGCAGTAAGTCGAACTGACTTTCCATTGATATCTTGTTTGCGAAAAACCTTCCGTTTGCAAGATATGGTTTCATTGAAACAATAAACCCAATTAGGGGCCTTAGGGGGAAAAAATTAAGCCCCCTTGGGGTTGGCCGGTCACCCATGTGATCAAACACTTCACAAGTTTGGTGTTGATAGTTTAAAAATGTCACCGCTTGGGCAAATAATAGTAAGGTAAGGCTTCGTGGTCTGGTCGCGCACCAGTTCCCAATTTCATGTGTTGGGAGCTAAGCCTTTGTTGGCGAGAGGACCACAAAGCTAATTCCGGCAAGGGTGAACCAAGTGCTTGGTTTTAAAATTAAAATAGTCAAAAATTTTAAATTAATAAAAATATAATTTCAAATTTTTACTCCATACCTGACAATTTGACGCTAATAGTCGACGATCATGTACCAGAGAAATTACGTGAGATTGCACGACAAGTGTAATATCATTTTATGAATATTCCATTGTAACATGGAACATTCTTTCGACCTGTCAACCGAAGCCGGCTTCCACTACCACCTAGTCTACAATGGACTGGCATGTTAATTTAAAATGGTGTGGATAGCAACAAAACCTCTCGAGGTCCCAAGGTAAAAATCTCCAATTTTGATGATTTAATAGGTGTTATTTGGGCTTTGGGCATTCCATAAGTGCAAAATGATGGTCACCTTTTTCCCAAAAGTGCTCCAAAATCAACTACTTCTCTCCAAATTTGGTAACCAATTCCAACTTGAAACCCTTGTAGATCTAGCAAAATATGTCAGATTTTGATGAAATAAAAGCCAATATTGACTTTCTCAGATTCCCTGGAATCAATGGTGAGCTCAAATTACCTCCAACATACACCAAAATTAACCTACAATATAAAACCACAAAGAGGAACCCTAAAATTGGTGCTAAAAATTTTGTTTGATTCTAGATAACCATAGGGTAAGGGAAGAGCATTACCAAACTTACTAAAAAATTCAATTAAGATCTCATTGACAATATCTCTATCCATAATATGAGAGGAATTTGCAAGATACCGATATCATGTAGGAGTCAAAAAATTAGCTCTATCCTAGGATCACCTACAAAACAAATGAAAACCCCAAGAGTATACAAGAAATGATATTTTTACATTAAGATTCACCAAATATGATGATGAGAGGTATACAAGAGTGTACAAATTTTTGAATGACCTTGTGTTTGTTAATCCTTATTTTTCTCCTCATATCTAATTAAACATACTCTGAGACTACGGCACCAAAAAATGAAGACAAATATGCCATCTCAACACTTGGGTAAGTTATGACCAATTTCCTCCGAATTTTAATGAGATACAACTCCCTCATAAGATATGAATTTTAGATTTTTTGATTTTAAAGAAAATGGGTATGCTTTTGACCAAAAAGTAGAAACGGAAAACTAACACTTGCTCATAACCATGATGCAAATGCAATGAAAATAACCATAGAACAACTAAATGAACTGGGAAGATTTACATTCCATCAATATCACAACTCAAAGATTGGATTACTAATAGTAAATGACTTACTCAACATAATATAATTCCATTATTTAACTGAAGAATAATGAATGAAATACCTGAGAACACAACATCCACAAAGAGAAGTATAATTCCAACATCTATCAAAGCTCAAAGAATCATTCATAAACACTAAGCATTGCATTCATATTCATTGTTCAAAGACAAGAATTTCTTCAAATAAACAAACAAAATTACAAAACTTGATCCTTCTTTTCAATCAAATCTCACTCTTGCATCAAAGTGCAACGGGGAATGTACTTTCAACCCCACTTCTTTGAAGTTTTAAAATAAATAGAAAAAAGAGGACTTTCAATTCTCGGTGAACTAACTCCTTTTCTCAATTTGAGTTTACCGCTTAATAAAATAAATTACAAAAAATAACTCCCAGCACTTTTTCAAACAATTTTTTTAATAAAATAATGGACCTTTCCTTTTTTATGACGAATATTCAACACCTTTGTTCATGCCTCCATATATTTCCAATAATGTATCATGCTTTAAAATGACTCTAATTACCATTGCAGGCACCCATGAAGGTCTAAAAACTTATTTTGAATTTTTTTTTTTTGCCTCTCATTCTTTCCTTTAAAAAGTGACTGTAGGGATTTCAAGTGGTTGTCACAACCTTGTTGAGTTTCGACATGGTTGTCACAAACTTTTCAGATTCTGACAACCTTGTTGGGTTTTGACATGGTTTTCTAACCTTGCAAAACTTTTGAACATTTTTTTTTTTGAAACCACAAATGATTTTTTAAGGTCTTCAAAACACTTAAAGCTTTAATTAAAACTCGAGAAGTCCACTAGCTGACTCATCTCGAGTTTTCAAAGATGATATGGATATTTGAAATGAGTGCACATGATGGACATTAAATGTGTTTTTTCAAATAGGTTGAGTTCAAAATTGAGGCCAACACCTTGCTTGTATAGACAAGGTGTGATGAAGTATCAATATTAAATGATTGTCATTATTAAATGACACGAGTCAAAATTAAATGACCTAGGACTAATATTTAATAAAAAATAAAAAGATAAAATCACATGTAAACAACTTAAAAATGCCTAGGACCTAAGTGGACTTAACATGTAAATAGGATCCCACTAAGTAACTAGATAGGAAAAGTACCTACTACACCAATACAAATGAAATAAATATGGCAAGGTAATTTTGCAGGTTCATAACACTTGAAGTTAGAAGCTTTCCAAAAAGTATAATATTGAATATATTTAATTTGATTATTATATTTATTTTTTATTTTCTAGTGAATATAGGTTTTTCAACAATTGTGAAGGTCTCTATTCTATACATATGAAAACAATAGTAAAATAGATATTTAAAAAAAAATCTATGCACTATGTATTGATGTTCTTATTCCCACACAAAAAGGTTAATTTAGATAAATACACAAAAAATTATGCATTAATGAATAAACCTATGTTTGAATTATAGCTAATCTCACTCCAAAAAGAAAAAATTATGCAACAAAAAATTATGAAAAAAATATCCATGTACTAGATATATGTATTATGAATCTATATTTAAAATGTTATAATTTAATCCTTTATAAACAAAAAGTTATGCTTTACCAAATAAATGCCATTTTAAAAAAATATTGTTGATTGTAAAAAATATGTTATTAAAAGTTGCGTAAAAAAACTAACAAATTAATTCTGAAAATTATTATTATATTATTATTATTATTTAATCTACAAACAAAATGTCCAAAATCACTAGTTGATGTAATCTTCAAATTTATAATGTTTTGGTTTCTATAGATGTTAGAAAGTTCAAAACTTTTGTAAAAAAAATTGATTTCAATGTCCTACTTTGGCCAAAAAAGTGGACACACTATTGTGGGCTGATCCTCTACAACTCACACATATCCAAAAGGTTTCCATACAATAGTTAGATTGTTGTTGCATTATTGTTTAAAGGGAGTACATACCATCATTGGTTGGCTACTCTTATTCTATTGAATTATACTATATATATTTATAACATTAACAAGATGACATCTTAGATTTGTGCACTCCCAAGGCAATATTGTAATTTAAAAGCCTTAGGAATATTTTTGATTGTTGGATCTTATGTTCATTGTGTGGTTCCTACGATCCTTAATGTCGTTAGACACCATTGAACTCTTAGGCTTGTGTAGATTATCTGACCACTTCTCATCTAATGACTCACACACTCTCAAGAAGGATTCCTAATTTACTATGTGTGGGTGATTGGACCATGTTGGTTGGGAGGAAAGGTGAATCTACATGACATTAAATGACAATATAAATTGAAAATATTTGGCTTGAGAAATTAAATATTTTGCATATATATATGCACTAGGTCTTGTCCATGTGATCTCCATTGTTTGTAATCAAATTCTAAGGGGTTGACCAAGGATATGGGGCTTAAGTCATTGGTCCAAATTTACCAATTTGCATTGATTGGGAATTCATCATGGTTTTCTATCTAGAGATCATGTCACCTAGTTTATAGGTTTGTTGAAAGAAAGCATACAACAATACATCACAAAAAATTAATAACTTAGATTTAAATTGGCTCACACCTATTTTTATTTATAGATTTAAATTGGCTTGGATCTATTTGTATTTTCTTATATCTAGAGACTTAGGCTAGGCTAAATATTTAACTAGTTGGTTAGTACATTAAGGTTGTCTTTTAGTGAGATTCACACAACCTTAGACCAATTGTGTCATACATAAGAAGAAATGTTGTAAATTCAAGAAATGAATGTTACAATACTTTGATTCCTCTAAAAGTTAAAACTAACTTAAAATACAAGTGATTACTAAAGGATCCAACCATACTTTTATGTTCAACAATATTTAATTGATAGATTTAATGTTCATAGTCCTTAGGCCACTAGTTTCTATTTTTTTACAAGAATTTGGAGATTGTCCATCTTCACTTCCCAATTGGATGACCTTATGCAAATCTCTAGAACCCTTTGGTATTGATTTTTAATGCTCAACTTCATCTCATGCCTACAACAACTAGAATAGGGTTATTCTAGGAAATTACCATGAGCTATACATACCATCCGTAAAAATCATAAACAAATTTGAATTAAATTTATTAGGAAAGAGCTTAATTTCACCAAACATAAGTTTAAGAATTGTTCCTTTGCTGGGTGGCCAACCAAATATCTAGCCTATTTTTCCTTCTAATTCCCTCATAGTAGGGTGATTGACTTTGTAAGGGGTTGGATAGGTGCATGCAGAGTAATAATATTTGTAGCCAACTTGATAATGCTAAATTCCTAGTTAATTGAACCAACAAATGTGATAGTCCAACAATCCAATCCAAGCCTCAAACTCAATGTTATAACTAGTAAACACATGCAAAAATATGCAAATATATAGACACATACATGTCTCAAAATTTGAGAAATATATTTAAGACACTATCTAGGAGAGAAAAATAAAACTTCAATGTACCTAAGCCTAATGAAAAAGGACCACTTTGATGTCCAAGAAATACCAAGTGCAATGGAAAGGAAAAAATGTTTAGTTATTCAGTACAGTAGTCACCATCTTGGGAACACATTGTAATCAAGGAAACACCTCGCTATGACAAGGCAACACTACTCAATTATTAACCATGAAAATCATTACTCCATCTCAACCAAGATGACTATTTTCTAGCTTAAAGCACATATGACCATATAAATTTTATCATGACTACTATATAACTCCATGGAGGCCTCAATTACGTGGAGTTTATTTTTCCACTGAATTACATACATTTAGCACAATACTATACCACACTTACACAAACATCATAACTTGGACTTACATCATGAAACTTATAATTTCATAGTTAACACATAAGAAAGTAACTATTGAATACCCACACACATACACAATGCTAACACAATTGACCAACCCACACACACATAGTGCACATATACAAGAATTAGTTAATAGCATAGGGCTCTCACCTTAACAAATTCATCATAGTTAATAAACCAAGAAACAACTATTAACGTGTACATACATTTTCAAAATCTTCCTTGTCTTCCTTGTTCTAAGATGTTCTTCACAACTCTATCCACGCAAGTGTTTGCAGATTTAATAGCCTTAAATAAAAGACTTTAATTATACACTCCTCCAAGCTCTTGTTTCTTGGACCTTCTTACCAATCAATTAATGTGGTTCATTATTTTCTCAGAATGAACATTCAAAATGTTTCTTGTGTCAAAGAATTATTTCATTTTTGAGAATCCTTGTGCCATGCAATTATCTTGCTTTATGTGATCTGGTAGATAGTGTTGCTTCTACCCATATACATACCTTTCTCTAGACTCATATACTTACACATATAATCCTTGGACTTGTTTTAACTATTGTTTTTTACAATTAGTTGATTCATGCTATGCATGACTTTACACATGGATTTTCCATTTGACATTCGTCTGTACCATTCTCTTGTTGACCTACTCATGCATTATCATTAAAACACTTAGCAATTTATTGTGTGAAGCCATTCACCCCCTTCAACTTGATCAACCCTTCTAAATCGATTACCACCTATATATTTAAACAAAAATTATTGACATGATATATAACAATAATTTAAACAACTAAAATTTAACATTTAAGAAATTAATATTTTAATTTTTAAAATTATAATTTCAAAATATAAAACCATAACTAATGACAAACATACCATCGAATCTTACCCCACAATGAACTTAAAATCAAATCATTACTTTAAATTCAAACTAAAATCCGTAATTTTAAACAACCCTAAAATATTGTAAACAAGCATATAGCCTTAAGATCATTCGTTAGTCCTAAAATATATAATATTTCGTTATAAGGTCTTGAAAATTGTTATCTAATTATTAACTCATACAAAAATTAAGGACAAAAGTATATTATGTATGCAGCCTCTAGGTTAAGTGGACATGGCTAACAATGATGGGAAAGTCGTGGCCATGTACCAAAACATATTGAACTTTATAGTCACAAAGAAATGAAAGAGAGAGGGTGAGATTTTTTCTGATATTTATAAATGGTTTTGAATTAATAAATAATATTTAATATACAAGAGTAAAATATATGAACATCAAAATTCAAAAATAATAATTATTTTGTAATAATGAAATATTATTACAATTATAATTTTGGGATTTATAGAGCTAATGATATACAATCAATTGCAATGAAATTTGAGTCGTTTATACCAATGAAGAAATTGAACCCATCATAGAATAAAGGCCAATACTAAAAGGAAATGGTCCATAGAAGGACATAAATTATGAATCCACCATTGAAGAAGATGTGGCTTACACAACATCCTGAATTCTTCTTGAACTAGGGATGCCTTTCTTGAGTTCAAGTGATCTATGGTTTTTAAATATATTACTTTTGGTTCGATATGTATAATGATATTGTAGTTTATAATTTTTTCTTGGCCCATTATTGATAGTTGATTTGAGAGCGTTCATTTTAGCTTGTGATCTTTGGTTTTCCATGAAACTTTATTATTCATATTTACCCTCAAGGTTTCATTTTATGTTTTTATGCTTTCTTTTTTGTATTTTAAATGAGGTAGTACCTTATGTTTCCCCATGCCTCATTCTAAAGCCTTTGTGAGTAATTCTATTGATTCCATTTCATGAATTCTAGATTTCCTCCTTGATCTTACACAAGTGTAAGGTTTATTTTTAACCTTAATTTTGATTTATGTTTCTATATTTTCCTGTGTGTTTGTATTCTAAGATATCTTGTATGTTTATCTGTATGCCTCATTCTAAAGACTTTGTGTGTAATTATATCAATTTTCATTTCATGAATTCTAGATTTCCTCCTTGATCTTATAATAATGTAAGGTTCATATTTTTATTGATGTATATATGCCATCTCCTTGGCATGTTGCACTAGTTTTATGAGTGAGCTTCCTCTATTTAGTTTAGTAAAACCTTTCTTTATTTGCACTTTGATCGAGATTTATTCTATTTTAATGATGACCTATTACTACTCATCCTTAGTCACTTTAATAATCTCTATAGCACAAATGCTACCAACAATTGGTTTCATGGATAAATTAACAATGTGGGAACAAGCTTGGATAGTCACATGTTTTTATCACAAGCCTAGGATGGTTCAACCTTCTTAGTCATATGCCTTATTAAAACACGAGTGTCGATATGTTGCTCATGGTGTGAAATAGCTAAAGTTTTCTCTTTTCAATCCCTATTCATATCTATCATCAACTAATGCGGGTCCTTAGATCTTTCCAATGCTTAAGCCAACATTGAAAACCTAAGTGGATAGTGGGCCTTGCAATTATGTGCATTATTATATTTACATCTGACAAGGGTGGCTACATCTTAGTCATAGGATTAAAAAATGGAGGTGTGCAATTTTGATTTAAAACATTATATTCCAAGGCATAGATCTTGACATGATTTATTTGAGCCGATGACATGCTCTTGGGTTTTAGTTAATAAGGTGGAAGGAATAGAGTCCTACATGGAGGAAATGTAGGTAATGGGAAATATTGAGTATCATTAGATTGAAACTCATCCAATGGTCTATGTTTCTTGGGGATATTTTGAGGCTTTGACAACAATTGAGCTCCCACATGCCCTTTGATTAACTTAGAAAAATGACCATCAAGGATATACTTTACCACATGGGATATACATGATGATTAATTGAAAACCAAAAAAAGTAAAATAATTTATAAGCTTGCATTCCATGATTTTAGACTAAATACCTATCTAACATTGAAACCTTTAAACTACAAGCTATAAGACCTATGGTTGTAGTAAATAAAAGAGTTCTTCCATTATCTATAAACTATGAATATGATTGCAATTGTGAGCTCAACTTGGATTTATTAATTTAGTATTAAATTGTAAGCTTTATTTGGACAATAAGGGAAATAATTTGAGGCCTAGACTATGATGACATATGATTAGAGAGAAAAACTAGTAACTTATAAACATGGGAATGAATGTATTTTGCAAAAGAAAGTTATAGAGACAAAAAGTTGGTTCTCTTTAAAGAATTTTTTTAAATTTTTCTCTTTGTAATTAAATTGAATGTATAGGTTATATTGAACCGATAATAAAAGTATTATATTGAGGTCAATCAAATGAATTTTACTATTTTTTTGGAATTTTATATTGATTTTGTTTTGCATAACTATTATGAGACCATTGATCAATTGGGATGATGGGTGTTTATCATGAACGGATTTTGATTTGGAGTGCTATTAGAACCATGTGAAATGGTCTTTCAAATTAAACAATCAAAATTTCTTATTATGGACCTATTGAAGGATAAAGATTGTGTAATCTAGGGTAAAAGTTTAAAGTTGTGTGACACTTTGGGCCAGCTTATCAACACAATGATTTTAAGAATTTCTAAATAAATGTCAATTTTAGTCAAACATATGGTATAGCTATATTGATTTTAAATAGCTAAATTAGATTTGGGACATGATTTTTCCAACTAGAAATATCCAATAAATACATGTTAAATTGGTAATATGGAGAAAACTAAAATACCCTAAGATTCTAGGTGATAAAATGATAAATGATATAAGTAACTAAATTTAAATCATAAGATTTGATAATGATAAGAGGTGATTAGATTTTGAATGTGATGTTAATTCTAATCTTTGATGTTTACCTACTTATATGGTGTGATAAATGATTGAAATGTAAAATTTGGCAATGGATTATATCTAGATAGTGAAAGTAACATGACAAAAAAAAACTATAATGAAAATTTTTCCATGCCACATGACTTGGTCCTAGATGTAGCCATGCCATGGGTTCTTGAACTAATTGTGCAACTTATCATTTTTTTATAGCTGAGATCTATTGAATCTCTTCATCTTTTCTATTGTACCTATTTTCTACAACTTCTATTATACTAAACAACATAATGAATTTTATTGAGTTGTGAGGTGATGAACTTGGCTTGTCTCAATAGCAAGCCAAGACCCTAGGTAGTGAAGTTTTTCAAATAGACCAGGCATGCTATAATGATGCAATAATAGTGAGTTTTTATATGTATATTATGTCTTGGATGCTCTTTGAGTCAAATAATATTGTGAAAAAATTCCCTCTTTTCAATTATATAGGAGATTCCTATAAATACAAGTCATTTATCACTCAATTTTTGATATTTTATTGTGTATTTTGAAGGGGCAATTACTATATTGCATAAGGTTCAACCTAGGGTGGGAGATTTAAATTTTGAAAGAGTGAAACTAAGCGCATTGTGCAACCTACTCTAAGGAATGAATTGTAACACACAAAATATTTATTGGTGAGTAAAATCATGAATGGTGGTTGGAAAATATTTATGTTATTTGTAGTGGTGGTTGAATAATGGGTTTTAGGGTAAGATTCAATTAATATAGCATACCAATCAAATTGAGTTCTACGATTGTGTATTTAATAAATATATGTAATGTGGCATAAAACAAAGGTGTAAACTATTAGGAAATAATGCATCAATTCCCATTTCATTTAATCCATTTCCTACATAATTCCATGAGAGAAAAAAATGCATACAAGCTTACAAAATACCCAAATGTATAGATCAAATAGACAAGCCACAAGATAACATAAGATATACCCTGGGAAAACCCTTAAGAGGGAAAAAATGAGCCTCCAAAAGTATCCATATTCCATCTATTATAAAACAATAAAACAATACATGGACTTATAAAGTTACCATGAATATTTTTGAAATATCAAGCCTCTCCAATGCATCCTCCATGTTTATAGGCATGAATCCACACATCCCATGCCATGCTTCACATATGCACTCCTCAAAAAGACTCAATAATGAAAACCCACTCACCCAACCAGCCTTAACCACTAAGCACGTGTTTGATTTTATAGAAAAAAGCTCACATAAATACAACCAAGTGGTAAGATAAAACCATCTGCCAAAAAACCATTGACCTCTCATTTAATATTGGGTACTAGGTTTTCACATTATTAAATACTTTTCCCATATATTAAATTATTATCCTATGTCTCCTACATATAAAATAATAACCCAATATTACAATACAACTTACAAGTGGCCCCAAATAATTACCTAGTGTGGCTAAACACACCTCCTAGGTGCACCACAAATAAATAACTATTTAATTACAACGTTATAATAAATAATTTTATGCAATGGTGTACAACACCAAATCCTAACTTTCTCCCACTTGTTGTATGGATTTCATAAGGGTCAATCAATGGAATACATCATCATATCCATACATGAAACCACATGAATCTCCAACATGTTATTGTTCTCCATCAAGATACCTACAATAAAACCAAAGTGACCACCATCTCAATTAAGAACTCCTCTCATCCTCCAACATGCAACCTATGGAAGAAAAGGAACATGCCAAGGTGAAGATACACCAATCCAAAGAATACAGGCATCAAATCCATGTGATAACAAATGCTCCAAACTATTGTCAAATGTAACACCCACTTCATCGAAAATAGAATACACAATACATGCTAATACATCCAACCATACATACCTCCTAAGTGTCAACAACTTTAGTAAACTCGTGCCAACATATGTAAACCATAAAATGCAATCACAAGCTCCCCAGGTATCAAACCCATCAATAAAGAACATACATATCTATGAACTCCCACTACATGGGTAATGTTAAATTTGAAAATGTTCAAGGCATATCAAGTATACCAATCAACACTATATAAAGGTGTGATAAATGACTAAAAACATGAAGTACCAAGGACAATCACAATGATTCACACATGCAATCCAAATAGTTGTGTACTCTCTCACAACATGTCACCACAATCCTCCCAAATATATGAACATGAACCTCCAAGAAGGAACCATAGAGTGAAGAGAGAAAACCTATAAATCATAACATGTCCTTGTACCAACACCTCAAAAGTGTAATTCTGTGTCAAGTATGATCTCCTTACAACCCCAAATGAAAAGACTCTATTGGTGTTTTTTCTAGCTAAGCCTAGGAATTCTCTAAAGGGTAGCCAACCCTTATGTTCAAGAATTGCCTCAGGTTAGTGGCCAACACAACAAATAGAGAATTCTGAGGTATCTACTCCTGCACTTTAGGTTCCGTGGGACCAAGGAGGGTATTCCTTGTATTAATTTGGCATTTCAATTTCTCAAGAACACTTCAACACAGATTCATTCCTATTTGAAGCAAATACACAAAATTCACTAAGGATTTGGTAGATCCTCAAGTAAATAAATGTCTACTTTGCTAGGAAAGTGGGAACATTTCAAACTTACATTTCAGAATTGACAAAATTTTAATAAGTATTGTTCTTATTTTGAATCCATAGCTAGGCATACTACTTGCTCACTTAGTTGCATGAATTATTGATAAACAAGCCAGTGTCTCATCGATTGGGTAAATGGAGTCAAATATGAAATAACTAGTAATGCATCAATTATTTAATTTTGATATATATATGGACTATCTCTGTAATTCCTTGCATTACAAAGACTCATACTATCCAAAACATCATTTCTTATAAAATCCTCGCAAATTCTCACATATACCCATAACTTTTCTCAAGAATTCTAATTAACCCTTTGAGTTAAAGCAAAGAAATAAAGCCATACATTCAATTGAACCATTGATGACAAACGAAAAGATCTTTGATAATTTCATTTATGATCTATAAAAATGTTCAAAAGGAGAGTATCTATTTTGGAATTTATATTTGTTTCAATATCGGTAATCTATGTAAAACCCTTTAAGACTATTACATATATAACCTACACCCAAGACAATTTTCCAAGCAGATTCATCAAGCATTCTACATTTTGATTTGTTTCCTATAATCAAATCTTGCCTAGAATGTATGGGACTCAAAAATTCGATTAGAACCCTTTACATTGAGCCATGAAATCCCTTTTATAATACAAGGGAGCAACAAGCATCCAACTCAAATGTAATTAAATTTCATGATAATTTCACAATTCATTTCATTTCATTAGGGTCGATTCCCAAACTGTTATATCTTCAATCATTCCACCACCACGGGAAAGAAAAAAAGGCAAAAAGAACACCAAGACATTTGTTGAAGACACCAAGCAAGCCTTCCAAAAGGCGCCACCAAAATTGGCACATTCACCAATACTAGAGTAACCACCATTTCCATCAACAACACGAACCCACGAACTAGCCACATGTAAGTC
>VDFB02184012.1:0-20585 GCA_007258455.2 Sequoia sempervirens
ATTCCCATGCCCAAAAGTCTTACTTAATTACCAAAAACTGACCAACTTATTCCCCAATAAAGCGAAAACATGAAGCACGAGAAAATACCTCTGACATTAATTCATCGCCCCTCAAATAAGATCTGGCATACACTCAAGAAGAAATATTATTTTTATTTCTTAGGCCCATCTGCTCAGAATCTTCGTACAAAGTAAGTTCTCAAGCCATTGTCGTAGCAAACAAGTTTGTAGATGTTGTAAGCGGCTGTTCTTAATGTCGGTGTTGTTGAACGTGCTTCAAATGCAAGCTAATTCCCAACAGAGGTATACACATTGTGTATATAGCACGTTCAGTCTACTGTTGAAAGTAAACAGTTCTATAGTTTAATATTAAATTAAGCATTCTGTAGTGGGTCTTGTGTCAGCGCTTGAAACCTAAGCTAAGTCCCAGCATATGCATACACATTGTATATATAGCGAACGAACTTGTGTTTGTTGAAGCAAACAAGCTTAGAGCTTTGAAGGCTGAGTGAGTATTGGGTATTGGATATTGTTGTAATGGGAAGCAGATATAGAACAAGTTTCAGTGACAGCACTGAACAGAAGAGTAAAACTGGTAGGACTCGTTCGTGGCTGTTTGGTGGGTGGATGTCTAAGACTAAACGCGAAGTAGAAGGAGATTCTAAGTCCAATAACAGCATAAGCACTAAAAATTCTTCTGATCACAAATCATCTGAGAATAATAAAGCCAAAGTTGATATTGTTAATGCAGATCAAGAACTTCATGGGGAGAAGCAAAAGATGGTCGATCCTTCCCAGGAGGATGATGAAGAAGAAGATCATTATCAAGTTGAGGAAGAAGCTGTGGACAAGGAAGCAGACCATTTCATTGGGAAAGTGAAGTCTAAGATGGCCAAGGAGAGGTTGATATCCATGAAGAGGTATGAGAGCATGCTTAACAGAGGAGTGTGAGGAGGAAGGGGAAAAGATATTGCAACCACTACTCTAATGGTGGCTGTATCACATGGTGATCAATTTATTTATGCAACTATAGTTGGTCTTATAGTAGATTACCATATAGTATCATTTCATTTGTGAACCATGTATTATTGTAGATCTTGTATTTGGTGAGGGTTTAATCCTCTAATTTTGTATATTCTGCATGCACTCATGTAGATGTGCAGATCCCTTGCTTAACCAGAGCGGAGATATATAATATAATAAATAAGAGTTTCAGTTAAAGAATGAGTGAATTTTCCTATTGCAGTAAAGAATTATGTGGTGTAACTACTTGCTTAGAGAAGGTAAATATTTAATCTGGTGTATGACTTTTATGGGGATTGCCTAATCCGATAACGTTTAGGATTTAATCATTATGGTTAAACTTAGATTTTGTTGTTCTTTTGATAAGAGGAATCTGTGGTGCCATTATTGGTTTGATTAACTTGGGTTTCATATAAAAGTGAGAAACGCTTGAGTTGGAGGATTAAAGTTGTTTGGCTTGATCATTAACTAGAAGATAAGGTAGAGAATGGGGTATCAGGATCTTTTAGTGGCTAACCCAAAAAAAAATCATGGGGACTGCCCCCATCAACTTCATGTTATCACGGTCAAGGATGATTCATGACAAATGATGCACATCTTTATCATTAACTTGGTACAAACCTATGTTACAAGAAGCGAGAAACTAGAAACCACTTGACGAAACAGCGTGAAAGCCTTGGAATATTAGAGGGTTCATAGCATTATAAAGCAGTTACTTGCATATATATTTCAAAATTTCAAAATATATATATATATATATACATATGTATTGTTGGCCCATGTGTTGTGTGTGTATATATATAATCTAAATTATAAAACATATTTTTATATTTTAAATAGATTTATATACATAAATACATTAAATAACTTCAATTATCTATATAACACTACAATTTAATTTTTAAATAATTTTATAAATGTATACTAATTTTATTAAAAATATTTAACAAAGAAAAAAAAACAAAAATGGTTAACAAACTAATCTATCGATAATAAAGAGCATTATTAATTATGCTCACTGAATTCTGCAGTTAAACTAACTGAGCATTTCTTTTACTCACTAAATTGTGCAGTTTAACTAACTGACAGTGTATTAATTCTACTCAGAGAATTTTGCAGGTTAACTGAAAGTGTATGTTAATTCCCGGCGAGCCTAAAAACACCAGCAGGTTTTATTTTTTTAAACTCCAACGGCCTAGAAACGGCTCGACGGGTTGGAAACGGCCGTTGGCGACGGGGAAACGGGTTTCGGCCGTTGAAGCAACAGCCTTCTGCGTCCAGCGTTCACGGTAACATAAATTTTAAACATAATAGTTTTTGAGATAATAAGTATAAATATTTTATTTAGACCAAAAAAAATTGTTGTGAAGGGGGTTAGCAGACATTTTTAACTTCATTTTATATAACAGTTACAAAAGAGGCACAACAATGAGAATCTTGCTCATGATTAAGCATGTGGAAATATAAATATGCATATCAAAAGTGGTTTTATATATTGCATGAAAACTTGCAAAAGATAAATATGAGTTCTTTAAAACGTTGTTCCAAACTCAGTTTTGTGCTAACTAGTAGGGTTGTATTTATCAATTTATTATCCTACATCCCAAATCTCCACAAACTAGTTTTAAGATATTTCATCTAGTTTAGCCATAGTTTCATGTTTTCCCTATTGCTACATATCTTCATGTAGTGTAGAAAATTGTACGCTCTTGGAGATGGTACAATTTCACACTTGATTTGGACCTATTTTAACAAACTTACATTAAATACCCTTTAAATAATCATTAATAGGCCCCTAAAACCCTTTGTTTTGGATCTTGAGGCTTATTTCAACTAAAATCTTGACAAAATCAACAAAAAACATCAATTTTTCTAGCAACCCATCTCACATTGTGAGCACCTGAAAAAATCTAGGGTGGGACTCATACACCACCTTGGGTGTATGGAGTCAGAGTGTCTTTCTATTTTAGAGGTTTGACAAAGAGGGCATCAAGTTTTTAATTCAAATTTTTAGCGGTTGATGTCAACTTTGAGATCTAAATATGATAGGTGTAATGCTAGTATAAACAAGCTTCCAAGTTATTATTTTCAATCTAGAAGGAAATTTCAATGCATAAGCATTCACAAGCACTCAAGAATTCTTTCACAAGAGCATTCAAGAGCAAGTAGCAAGCAATGTTGAAGTCTTGGAGCAGCATTATAGTGTTTTTGCAAGTCTTCAAGCTCACTTTCATTCAAGATCTAGCATTTTCAAGGGTTGATTATGGTTGCGTATGGTGAATCATGATGAATTCTAGGTTGGGGAGATGCAACTAGCCATCAAGCCAAGCCTAATAACTTGTTTACTAAGTGATTCCATCCTCCATTATCACTCTACTTTCAGCCTAAGGAAGGTACATGTCTTATTGTGGCTCATTAGGGTGATTAGAGATCTCCCGAATCGAGTCATTCATCTTCATGCTTCATACATACATCTCATTAGATAGCACATTAGAATAGGGTTGCATTACATTTCCAGTTTCCTAATCTGAGACACACTTAAGGTTAGGGTTTATATTCATATTTACATTTATGATTCATTGTTTCTACCAAGGTTTAATTACCAAACTAGGGTTTTGACCGAGGAAAACCCCCCATAAGCAATCAACACTATATTTTGTTTTACGGGTCTTTTTGCAAGTTTAGATCTGGAAATCTGTTTAGGAAGGAAGAGAAAATATTGGAGCACAGATCTGGACCTTGAATTCCTGAAAAATCAAAATGAAATTGATACACTAGAAGTGGTTTATGAGTCCCACTACAGGAAAATTTCTAGATTTTTGAAGATCCTGAATCTACACTATCAGAAACTTGTTCTAGTCCAGAAACCCTAGACTAGGACTAATACGCTAGAAGTGGCATATGAGTCCTAGTGTTCCCTAAAAGCATAATGTTTTCAGCATTTTAGAGTGTATTTCGACCTCTTTTAGGTTTACAGGTGCACTTCTATGTTTTCCCAGTTTGTTGTTCATATTTGTAATCTTTTCTAGGTTGTTTAGTGAAGCCTTTCATATCATTAAGTTTAAACATTAGGTCTTGCATTTTCATATTCTTTCCAATCCCTAGCTTTGTGGTGAATCCTCTTGTAGTCATTGATCATACCCTAGGACACCCTATCACAAGATCTCTCTCTCCTACTTCATCCTTAGATTGAGATCTCTAGGGTTTCCTTGAATGAGAGTGAAGAGGATTGTTGTTCTATGTCCTAAACCATAAGCAACAAAAATTTCCACCTTTCACTTCATAAGCTCATAAGTTAACTTGAACTAATTGGGTTAATAAAAGTGACTCGTTGTCTAGTTGTCTCAACTTGTATAAGTTCATAAGTTCAACCATGATTCTCTTCTAGATAAGTTCATCCTTGTTGGGTTGTCTATGATATTTCGAGGACTTAGGGAAAAACACGTCAATTTCTAGCAATTTTCATTTCATTTTGTCTCAAGATATATTGGATATGTAGGTTTTTAATTTTTCAACATGCTAGGAGAAGTTGGAATTAAATGGTGAAGGAAACTTTTTCTATGGAGGATGGATGCAGCAAAAGCATCAATGACCCTTGCGAGTAGATTGTACAAATTTAATAGGATATTGAAAGAAGTTGGCAAAAGGTAGAGGAGCTATGAGTGGCTAACCCAACATTTTGTGTACATCATAGTTATGAATGGAAGTTCCCATGTCAACTTCATCTTATCACAGTCAAGGATGATTCACTAACCAATGATGAGCATCTTATCATTAACTTGGTGCAACACAATGGTTTTTTAAGTGATAATATGTAAAAATACATTATTTACCCAAAAATATTATTTTGTAAAGGGGGTCTACGTGGACAATTGGAACTATACAGTGTAAATGTTTGATAAATTTAACTTCATTTTTCATGCAAGGTTGCAATGGTAGAGGCACAACAAATGAGAATCCTTGACCAATATTTGTCAATCCTTATGATATGTGAATTAAGTGTACTTTGTTATAAGATGACCCCGCATGTCAAATTCAAGTCTAGTATAGGTGCAACTAGTGAATTATCACCAATTTTGTGTAGGTGATGGATTCTAGGTGTTATTTGTCATATCTTAAGGATTATCTAGCTAACACCAATAGAATAGAGGTGAAGGATGCCAAGAGCTATCCATGATATGATGTAGGCACAATCGAGTTAGATGTCACCAGTACCACATAGGTCACAAATGATAGGTGATAACCATCATATCTTAGGGTCTACTCAGCTATCACTAGTAGCAAGAAGGTGATGAATACCAAAAGATACACATGGTATGATAGGGCTTAGATATATTTCACCATTACCATGTAGATGATAAATGTCAAGAGCTATCCCATACTAGGTTAAGTTAAATTTTGTCAATGGCATGATGGTGATAGATGTTAGAATCCATCAACTTAAAAGGTTCAATAAGCTATAGAAATTTTACTAATGGCCTTATCTATTGTGTATTGTTAAATCATGCTTTATCCAATGAGATCATAAGTAGTATGGATACTTTCCCATCATCATAACGAGTGTAGCGAATTGGAGAAAAGAATGGAACCTATAGTGTAGTATGAGATGCACAACCATTCATTTTCTAACTAGGATACGCTAAAATGGTAAGTGTTAGTGAACTAGGTAATGAAAGATGCATGCAATAGTGTTGCATCAACTTCCTATTGCTAGTTGGTCACTATGTATATGTGATCCCATTATGTATATATTTTATGTATATGTTTTGTATGTGTGAATCATTCATACTATGTATATTTGACATATGCCTAAGTTAGTCACTATGTACATACCTATGATCTGAGTATGAGCTAGTCACCTTGTGTTTATGTGGTGTATGCTAGAGCTAACCTCATATATATTTGTGAGGTGTATAAGAGTTATTCACTTATGTATGTGCAACACAAGTGGGAGATAACCACATCATGTATAGATGATGTATGTTTGATCCAATCACTATGTAAATAGGTGGCATATGAATGATATGGTCTTTGTGTGGTTTGGTGTGTGTTTATACACTAATGTTGGTATAGAACTTACACTTGATTAGAATGTGTTTAATATAATTTATCTAATGGGATTAAATTTAAAGCATAAGCGCATTGAATAATTATAGTTTAAAAGCAAGCCTATAGATCTCATATAAAAGGAGAGGATGAATTATCTCTATCATTGGCATATGAACTATAGAGTAGGCTCTAATTTCCCATTAGGGACATTATGAATGAAACCTTGATGTTTAGGTCCATGTCTAAAGATTACCTTGATATTGGGAGCCTACCACATTCTAGTGTAAGTATATGAATGGTAGCATAGATTTGTCACCATGACTATGGTTGGAAAAGTTACAAAGTCGACACTTCTAAATTAGATGAAAGATGCTTAGCTGATTAAGTCAGTACCTATTGTGAATAAAGAAGATAGTAGTAATCAAGGGTTGGTTATTACACTTCCTTGTAAATCTTTAACATCTTCAAATTAGCACAAGATGAGAGTATATCTATGAAGGTGTGTGAATTTGTTTGATCAAAATATGAGAAATAATTGTAGCACAAAGAATAAATGTATGCAAACTATTATTGTCAATCTTATTCATTAAAGTTGATAAAAATATATAGCTTCGAATAAACACAACAAATTAATAAATGATCCTTATAAATATAGATCTAAACATGACAACAAACTAAAGACAATACACTATGTACAATTATCTCTAATATTGATTGCAATTGAGTTTCTTTTCACTTCATTAAATAACACCAATACATCTTCACATTGTCCTTGAAACCAGCATTACCACCCAAGGATTTTAATAAGATGTGTTCAATTTCTTGGTTGTAACCTGCGAAATAGCTATCGTCAATTTCTTGCCCACAATTTCCATGAAAAAGGGTTAAAACTGGAACATTAGAAGAAGAGAATTTTTATGTTTTGACATGGAGCAAACTAATATGATTTATATCCTTGCCAAAATAAAATAAAATTGTGTTTAAAATTATATTTTTCTAGATGAATAATAAAATGGAATACAGAAATATCTACATCATAGCAATAAATAACAATAAACTGAACAAGAGCTTAAATATATATAACTACTTTTTTGTATTGAATCTTTTTTCTATTTTTTAACAAATATAAATTTATTGTTTAAAGTAGCAAAATATAAAAAGTTCAATCATAAAATTAATTTTTAAAAATAAATTAAAAGAAAATCATCAATTATGAAAAAGCAATAAATTTTCCATTTAAAAAAATAAATTACACAATGAAAACATAATATCAGAACTAACATTATATTCTCGTTGCCCAAAAGTCTTACTAAAATTACCAGAAGCTGACTAAAACTTATTCCCCAGTAAATCGAAAACTTGAAGCAGAAGAAAATATCAGAGCAACTTTATACTCCCATGCCGAAAAGTCTTGCCTTAATCACCAAAGACTTGACCAACTTATTCCCCAATAAAGTGAAAACTTGAAGCAGAAGAAAATATCTGTGACGTTAATTCATAATCGTCACGCAACTCTCAAATAAGATCGTAACACTGAAGAAAAAATGTTACTTTTTAATTCTTTTCCTCTCCTCCATGTGCTTGGAATCTTCATACAAAGAAAGTTCTAAAGAGTAAGTGATCTCCAGCCATTGTTGTAAGCGGCTGTTCTTATGTCGGTCTTCTTGCATGTGAAGCTAGCTAACTCCCGACAGAGGTATACACATTGTATATATAGCAAATTGAAGCATGGCTTTAGCAAAGGAGTGTAGTGGTAAGGTTAAAGAGTACTTTTTCGGGGCGTTGTACATGTAAGTGCTTGAAATACGAGTGAAGTCCAGCAGAGGTATACACATTGTGTATATAGCACTCTATGTCTACTGCTAAAAGTAAACAGTTCTATAGTTTAATATTAAAATGAGCATATTCTATAGTGGGCTTTGTGTAAGGCTTGAAACGCAAGTTAAGTCTCAGTATACGCATACACATTGTATATATAACAAACAAACTTGGGTTTGTTGATGCAAACAAGCTTAGAGTTTTAAAGGCTGAGTGAGAATTGGGTATTGGGTATTGTTGTAATGGGAAGCAAGTATAGAATAAGTTTCAGTAACAGCACTGAACAGAAGAGTAAAAGTGGTAGGACTCGTTCATGGCTGTTTGGTGGGTGGAGGTCTAAGACTACACGTGAAGTAGAAGGAGATTCTAACTCCAATAACAGCATAAGCACTAAAAATTCTTCTTATCACAAATCCTCTGAGAATAATAAAGCCAAAGTTGATATTGTTAATGCAGATCAAGAACTTCACAGGGAGAAGCAAAAGATGATCGATCCTTGCAACGAGGAGGATGAAGAAGAAGAAGATCATTATCAGGTTGAGGAAGAAGCTGTGGACAAGGAAGCAGACCATTTCATTGGGAAAGTGAAAGCTAAGATGGCCAAGGAGAGGTTGATATCCATGAAGAGGTATGAGAGCATGCTTAACAGAGGAGTGTGAGGAGGAAGAGGAAAACATATTACAACCACTACTCTAATGGTGGTTGTATTACATGGTAATCTTTTCTATTATGTTAGTTATGAAACTATAGTTGGTCTTATAGAATCCTTTCATTTGTGAACCATGTATTATTGCAGATCTTGTATTTGATGAGGGTTTAAACCTATAAATTTTGCATAGTCTGCATGCATTCATGTAGATGTGCAGAACCCCTGCTTAATCAGAGCGGACACATAATATAATAAATAAAAGTTTCAGTTACAAAGTGGGTGAATTTTCCTATTGATGTAGAGGAAAGAATTATATGGTGTAACTATATGTAATCTGGTATATGACTTTTATGGGGATTTCCTAATCCGATAACGTTTAGGATTTAATCATTATGATTACACTTAAATTTTGCTGTTCCTTTGATAAGAGGAATGTGTGCCTTGTTTTTCTAAGTGCTATTATTGGTTTGAGTAATTTGGATTTCATTTAAAAGTGATAGAAATGCTTGAGTTAGAGGATTAAAGTTTATTGGCTTGATAATTAACTGGAAGATAACGTAGAGAATGGGGTATCGATAATTGATTGTAAGGAGATTTTGGATTTCTTATTGTAATTGTTGGTGTTGGAGGATGAAATCTTATTCGTTTGTTTTTTAATTGGAAGGTACATTGAGGTATGATATTTGGTGATCAATAATTTAATTTTGATCTTTTTGTTGTATTTGTGCTTTTATACTAATTTTAGTTTTTAGTTTTAATTTATTTTTCAATTTATTGTTTAATGCAAAGGTACATTATCAGACACGAAATTAGCATTATGTATATTCATCTGCTCAATAAATAAATCAAATGCATCACATCCATTCACCTAGTAAACCAGGTTCTTATCATCAAAAGCTCAATCATAGTTTAATTAAATAAATCAAGCTTTATTTAATTAAAATCTCAAACATGCATCTTCCATCCTTTTCTGATTTAAATAAAACAAATATTTAAGTCTTAAAAGTCAAAATCATCTAATCAGCATTAAATCAGCATAATCATCATCTATTTAATTAACCCTGATCTAATGTAATCCTCACCCACTTGCATTCTCTAGATTTGGCCACTTGCACATGAAATTGCATTTAATTGATTTATCAAAATTATTTATTTTCAACTTGGCATAAAGGAAGAATATTCTCCAAGTTTGAATTTCCCCCAAGTGGACATGTACACCCAACAGAGCATTTATGAGGCCTTACATGTCTCTTACATGTCCCCTTCCAAAGTCAAACTCAACATTCATTGCAAATTTGAATTCAAATTTTCCCTCTCATGGGCACTCTTCCCAAATCTTGCACATACATCAACCAATCACCACTTGACAAGTGTCCTTTCATTTGTCTAATCTTAGTCCCACATTGGTCTCTCTTCAACACTTAGCATTTTGAAAATCTATAAAATAGAGGCTTCATCTCTTATCAAATCCTTCACATCTCTCCACAATCTCTTGCAAGGTCACTCTCTTCATTTGAGATTTGATCTTGTCCATTTCACTTCATCATATCCATCATCTACACAACTTGATGCAAGGTCATTCTCTTTGAGATTTGATCTTGTCCATTTAGCATTATATCCATAGCAATTTCATCACTAGCTTATCAATCAAGGATTGGGAAAGGGTACTAGCACATGTAACACCAATCCAATATGGAATAAAGTTTTGACTATGTTTTTATATGCTTACATTTGATTATCTTTGTTTATCTAATTTGCATGTTTCATCATAGTCAAGTATTTCATAGGGATTTCAAATCTAATGTTTTTCAAAGGACTAACATGATGATATTATGTTAAAATTGTTAACCATTTGCAGATTTGATGTCCACAATTACAATGAAGAATTATAAAGAAATATTGAATAAGGGTATTGAGGCAGATGGAAAATGGTAAGAGGATGGAGATGGGTCAAAGGGTGGAAATAAAGAGGCAAAGCATTAACAAAGGTTATGAGAGCAAGATGGTAGCTCTCTTACATAGATCTTGAGGAAAGATGAGAATAGCGAGGAGAGTGTAATAACTTGTTTTAGTTATTATAATTTATTTTTCTATAAATAAATTAAAGAGGATCATGGCTAACTACACATCAATGTTATAATGATTATTTCGATGCATCATATTCTCATGGTTTACAAGCATAGAATTACTGTAATAACATCATAATTAAGTGAGATCCTTCTACAATTCAGGGTAGAAATTCACAAGTATAGGTTCCTCATTGTAAGATATGAATCAAATTTCATGATCAATTTTAAGGCAACAATTGTACAGCTATCTAAATCTCTATATAAAGCATTCCAAAATGTTCATAATGTTGTTTACAAGGCCCCTACATAATGTTGTAATAAATTTACCATCTATGGACATGAAACACTATGTCATTATTACATAGAATCTTATCATGCATAATATGGGAACAAAAAAATTCATATAATTCAAGGTAGAAATGTATAGATTAATTTTCTTCAATGAATCCATCCATTACTACAAGTTGAAGAGGTTATTTATACCACCACAACAATAATATTTGATAAGATGTTCATAAGGGAATATTTTAGGAGTTAGAGATAAACCTACCACATAACTAGTTGTTATTGCATTCCATAAATAATGGGGCTATTATATTGCTATAATGTTAAAGAATATAAATAACATTCATGCATATTATGTTGAACACCAATAAGTAAATAAGTACCTTGTTGTAAATTAAAAAATTAAGATTCCTAATTTTTTATAGGGATATCTAACTACTAGTTCCAAAGCAAGGGTGCAATACAACCCAAACTACATGGATAAGGATCCCTATCCACCCAAACCAAGTGGGATCTAATATTCTATCCATGAGGGAAATCCTTGCATCAAAGTTCTAAAGTGCATAAGGTAACATGACTCGGTTATTAAAGATTGTCGGGTTACCATCATTGGCACATGTATATAATTACACACCAAGGCTAACTCTTCATGCATCACAAGTTAGTCATAGTGAGTATCTTATACACACATGTGAAGAATACCTTAATTGATTATATTAAGCATACATAGTATTCAATTGACAATAGGAGATAACTTGTATCTAGTGCATAATTATTCCTATTACCTATTTCACAAACACTTACCCACCCCTCAAGTGCATCAGAATGGAAATACGAATGTGGTGTATCATATACTACACCATGGGTCCATTATTTTTTCTAGTTCCTCACTAGTGGAAATGAACAACAAGCATCCCATAATACTTGTTATCCTTACTGGCTAGGGAATAAGTTCTCACAAGACACCATTGGCTATAGCTAAATTTATATAGTTTACTAAACCTTTTGATTTAGTGGATCTAGACATCCATCTCCTCCATACCTCTGGTGAATGTTAATCCAATATTGGGTAGCCCTAAAATCTATCACTTACATGGTACTAGTGGAAAACACTAGGCCCTATCATACTATGGGTAGCTCCTTTCGTATGCCACCTTCTTGTTAGTGGCAACAACTAGCTAAACCCTAAGATACGATAGTTAGCTTCTCACATCTATGAACTTCATGGTACTACTAACAATTTACTAAACCTCTCATGTATCATAGTGTGGATAGATCGTGGAAGCATTCACCTTCATGCTACTAGTGAAAGCTAGTTAAGCCTTACAATAAGACTAGTAGCACTCGACATCATCTACATGATACTAGTGACAATCAACTATCTACATTTGTATGGGACTGCCCAATTTTGACATGTGATCCTCTAATAGCTAGGTTCTTTTAATAAAATATTAAGGAACCATTCCACCTAGGACTAGATTGGTTGTGATTTCAACCACCTAGATAGGTAGGTCAATAAGAGTACAAGGCATTGAACATTTAACTTACATTAATAATAATACCATGAGGCATACACTATGAGTTTGAGTTGTCTTATTATTATGTTGGGGTATAGTAGATTCACCACCCCATACGACTATGTAGCCTTTTCTACTTATTTATGGACCTCTTGAAGTTACCATTACCTCATTACTCAAGGCCAATATTATTTTTATTGAAAATAACTATATTTTCAAGATCTTAAGCAAGGGCTAGATCACCATTTAAGGAATCCATGAATCCTCATAAATATTAAATTTAATATGTTTCACCTATAAACTCCTTGACCCAACCTAGACATGATCAATCTTATAGATCAACCTAAATATATTTCACACTTATGCTCATTTTATAAATACCCATTTCATCTCAATCTAACTAAGGATGATGCATGCGAGAACCAACCTTGAACTATATTTATGATGTTATTTTTGCAAGATAATAGTTTGGTTATTCAATCTCCTTACTAAGCATGAAGGAATTTTCCCTATCTCCAAGAAGAATTACTATACCAACAATATATGTACCTCTTTAAATTAATTTTAAGATTGAATATACTCAAAGTTTGAAATAAATTATGGGTTAAGGCAATATTTCCACATTCCAATGAGAATTATAGGTTGAAAGGAGGATTGGTAAGATTTGTTGTAAGAAAACTCCATTAATGATAAATATTATTCCCACTTTGTGGGTCGGTCCATCATATACATTTGGAGCATATCCTTTATAATTTTGTTAACTTTCTTCATCTATATATCCATCTATTTCTAGATAGTAAACCATATTAAAAATATTTTTTGTACCAAGGTTACTTATCTCTTTGTGTCTCATGTCATATGATTGTCACACACATGTCATAATCTTATGTTCACTAATTTATCTTCTCCTTATCTATATATTTAAGGAATTGCTTGTACATTACGTATATTGGGTAAAAGGTGAGCTACCTTAGTTAAGTTTTACACTAACACCACAATTCTAGATCATGATTAAGGTGTTTTTTGGGAAAACTAGTCATGAAACCATCAAGATCATTAACCATTTATTTCAATGTGTACATCATGTGGGAACAACACCCCTATTAGATTACTATGCTTTATCTTGACACATTGCCACTCTAGGATTTTTGACACAAAATTTACCACATCCTTATTCATTCCTAGAAAGAAATAAAGGGGTCTTGGGTTTGCATACATCTTAGTTACCCTAGGATGTACTTGATATGGTACATTATGACTCTCCTCAAGAATTATTCCTTACAAATCACTGTCATTGGGTACAAATATTCACCATTTTTATCAAAGGATACCTGTATATCCTAGAAATACTTTTACTCACTTTACCATTTCCATAATTTTGATTTTATTTGCTAACAAAAGGGGTTCCTTTCCTACTTTTTTTAATGGTTTCCTATAGGTTAAACCTTTCTTGAATAATTTTTTCCAACCTATCCCTATGACTTAGGGCATCAAAAACTCAATTTTACTTCCCTTTTACATAAGAAAAATCAATCTCATAGTTGCTCAAGAATTTTAACCATATTCTTTGATGAGAAATTAGATCAAGTTGGGTGAATATAAATTATAGTCCATGAAAATTCCTTGTGATACTAGAATGTGTCCTAGATAGTGTATCCTAGGTTGGAAGAAAGAAAACCTCATCAACTTCCCATAAATCTTATGCTTCCTTGGTCTTTGCAACACTATTATTAGATGCCTTTCATGTCCTTATGGATTCTTGAAATAGAATATAATATTTTCTAAGAATACTAACACAAATTTATCCAAGAAATCATTAAAAACATTATTCATGAGACTCATAAATGTAGATGTATCATTCATTAACCTAAATAGTACTACCAGAAACTTGTAATAACCATATCTAGTCTTGAATATTATGTTTTGTATATCCACCTACTTAATCCTTAATCGATGTACCTAGATTGTAGATCTATTTTGGAGAAAATAGTGGCTCCCTTCATCTAATCAAATAGATAATCTATTATATGAAGAAGATCATGTCTATTTGTAATGGTCATCTTATTTAGCATTTGATAGTATGTGAAAATACATAGTGTCCCATCCTTATTCTTAATGAATTGCATTGGAGCTCTCCATGACAACACAATATTTTTTTAAACAAATATTTCTCTATAAAATAGTGTAACTACATTTTTAGCTCATACAATCTAGTTATGTTCATTTTATGTGGGACCTTTGCAACATCAAATAAAAATCAATCTAAGACATAAATAATATGCTTAATAACAAGGGTTGCCTAATTTGTTATTGTGTTTTTCTATTCATACTATTTTAGCTAATCTAAACATGCACCCTTTTCCCTTACTTGTCTTCACCCTCCTTCTTGGCTATATTATCCCATTTTTATTTGAATTCCCTCAAAATGGGTCACGAAAATTTATTTTAAATCATTTCTTATCCCCCATTATGTCCATTCCTTGTTCCTTTCCTAAAAATGTGATAAATGAAGTGAGGGGGACACCATTCCTCAATAATGGTGTGATAAATGGACCCCCTTTTTCTTTAAGTTCCCATGACTAGGCCTTTACTCTATCTCATTCCATAGAGTTCATTGAATTTTTTAAAAAAATTCAAAATAATGGTTGGTAAGTGCTTCAACCTTTAACTTACTCTATTGTCTACTCTCCTAGTACAAGGGTACAACTACACGGTTGAGGAATGCCTACAAAGATTACATGATTATTAATGCTTTTGACAAGCCCTGATTGATCATTCCTCTCAAGATGGTGAGTCTTCTTGGGATGTTAGATCTTCTCTTCATATTCCCCTTTTTTGATTCATGTTCCTGAGGGGGTTACTCATGTGGTTGGTGCAACTTTGGTGATTCCCACTTTTCAGCTTTGTTGGCTCCTATTGGTGAATCATACACATTTCTACTTTGGTCTCTATTTTCTATACCATCAACCTCAACGTTGCATCCACCTACTCTTGAGGTGGTTGTTTTATGGTTGACTAATTTTGCTAGACATTCCTTTTATTTTTATTGCGACCATGGATTGACCCCTATAGCAGATTCCCCCCTTTTATTTGTTCTAAGGACTTGGAAGATAATATTTCTTGGATAGTTGTTTAAAGGTAAATGAAAGGTCTTCCAAAATGTATCTCCTAGTCACACATAAGAGTGAAGGGTGTGAGATTGAATAGTGTAGGGTTTGACATTGTTAAGGATAGATCCTCAACCACTCTTTTGTGCCAAACAACTTGGATGCGGTTATCTTGGTTCTTGCTTGGTAGCTTGATTGCAGTTATGGTTTACTCTCATCTGGAATGTTATAATTTATTCTTTGTGCTATTCTTTCTAATGTATAAGATTTTTGGTCCTTTCAAAACCATTCTTTATAAAAAATAAAGGCACTCGACAATGAAATAAATCTATTTTTTTATTGTCCAAATTTAGACTAATATTTTTTGGATTGTAAAATCATAGATAGTATTTTACCCAAATATTTACAAATTACCTTCTTTTAGATTGAAAGCAAGGAGAGTATTAATATTATAATCATCTAAAATCAAAATTGAAAGTTCTAAAGAACCCTTAATATAACAACCTCTCTACTTGGGAAACAAGTTATAAAACTGTAATTTGCATTATTTATAAAAATGTACTTAAATGACCTATCTATTAAATAAATATATAAATTAAAATAATACCCAAGTAGAGAATTTTATGAAGTAGAACCCTCCTTGGCATTCTCAAATAATTTTAAGACTCCTTTATAAAATTCAATCATTAAAATTATTTTATTTATTACTACCTAGAAAAATTAAGAAGTCTTATAGTAAGTTTGTCCAATCAAATTATAGCCACACTTTCTCTTTATTGACCTTATTAATAGTCACACTTTTCTTTAATTCACCCTTTATATCATTATCTCCCAAATATTTATCATGTTAAATGTATGTTATATATTTGATACTTATTATTATTTTATTATATAATAAGTGGATTCAATTCTAAACGAGGGAAAATGAGAAAGAATTTATATAAGTTACATGTTGAGTTGGATAAAGAAATGAAACCATATAAGGAACAAAATACATCCAAAAAATTTAATATAAATGAATATTATTTGAGAATATTAGGCCCAAAGCATATAGATATAGGGGCCAAGGGAAATTTATATTCTCTCGATCTTAGAAATAATGATTATCCTAAGTTGGATACCATTACTAGGCTTATAAAATTTTCAATGAAATGGAGAAAGTGGATTGTTAGGATATTGCAAGAGGCTTTAAGGAAATAGAGAAAATATTGAAAAATACTAGTTTTATAGAAAATAAGATCCATGAAATGGATAATACAGTCTCTACTTTAAAGTTGGCGTAAACAAGAGGTTAGAGGTTTAGTCTATTAAACATTAAAAATTTAGAAATGCAATGGTTGAAGAAGTTCTTATTATATATAAGAATAAAAATAAGAATTTGAAGTTTAAAGTTGAATCTCTCAGTAAAAATTTAAAAAAATCAAGAGAGTGCCTCTAGGAAGAAGGATGACGATCACAAAGTTAAATAATATTGTGTCTCTAATACCTTGAAGGGGTGCTTTCAAAAAAATGGCTCAAGATATGAAAAATATAACTGATCCTAAAAGATAAAAGACAACCAAAGATAGAAGACATATCTTAGTTTCACTTATGAAGAGTTATTTTGAGAAATATGAGATATTGGCAATGCTTCAATATGCTACATTAAAAAAATATTTGGTTGATGAGATATTAAATTATTTATCATATTTAATGGATGCTACTAATGGATAAGGAATATGTTACAATGTTGGAATTAGTAGGATGGGATATGAATACAAATTAAGTTGTTATGTCTTGGACTATTAAATGTTGGGATTAGTAATGATTTTTGCTTCTTCGATTTCATGTTAGAGTAGAATAGTCTAATAGAAGTAGATGTTCAATATTTTTCTAGAAGTATGTTTCACATCTAAGAATAAAAATATAATTCTCAAAGGAAGGATAGAAATATATTGGAAAGGAAGTTTATTTTACTTTAAATCCAACAAACAATGTTTGGTTTGAATTTTATTTTTTAACAAGTTATTGTAAGATACTAAGATATTTCAGTGGATGAGACAAATAAAAAATATATATTTTTCCTATTTAAGTTAGATGATATAGAGTTCATAAATAGTGTCAAGTATGAAAGAGTATCAATTACCCTAACATATAGAGCATTATATCCAAATATTCATGTCACTAATGATTTTTTTTGTACAATCAAAGAATCATATTTGGTGGCTTGTCCTATTCAAACTAAATAAGGAACATTATGAAGATCTAAAATGGGGTTTTGAGAAAATTGAGATAACATCCATGATTTCCTCTCACAAGATAGTGGGGGGAATTTATGTTAATGGTTATGGATTATATGAAGTTGAATGACATATGGCTACTAATTGGAAAATATTGAAATGTATGTATAACATCAGTCATGGAGAAAATGCAAAATATAGTTTAATCTATTGAATGCATCTCACAACAAGTCTAAAGGATCGAATGGATTATTTTGTAGTTATATTAAATTATGATCAAGAATTACCTCCTAATAGAGATGAAGTTGATCCAAATATAAAGGAAATCCTCCAAATTCCACTTGAAAGAGTACATATATATGCACTCTTCATATTTTTTATAATTAATATTTGTTTATCAAATTTATTTTTATGGAATAATAATTATTCCAAACTTAGAGGAGGCAAAAAACAAGTTAACTCTTGAAATATTAGTATTATCAAATTGGTAGGTTTACATGGAGATAAAATTCATATTGAAAAGGATGTGAAACATTCATGCGCTCATGGTCATGTTCCAACAAATTCATCAATGGGAGGTAACAAGGCTTGAAATTTTATTAAAAAATATTATCAAAGAAGTATAAGGATTAAATGAGAAATATATAAGGATCTTAGCGATGCAAGGAATGATCAAAATGAAAATGTTCCTCTTAGTTGAGGAATAAAAGGCATAGAGTTCATTCTCATCTTTTTTCCTTTTGATGGACAAGAAAAGATTCATTGAAGGTGATGATACACAATTTATTGAATTTATAATAAAGTTTACAAATAATTCTCTTATAGCATGGGGAGAACATAAGTTCACTCATTACATGGTAAGAATTCATATATTTTTAATTTAATTATATATTTTGTATACATATAATCTAGTGCATTTTGCATTATGTTCTAACTTGTTTATTTTCTCTATGTTCTTTTCAACACATTTTCTATGCACAGTCCTTAGTTTGTTAGTGAGTATGGAAGCTCAAACATTTGGAATACACAAGGAATGGAGAAATCTCGTAATCTAGCAAGGATTTCATATCATAGGTTTACTCAACATGTGGAGGATCAATACCATTTTACCTATTGATTCAAGCATTTCACTAGTTCTATAGACACATGATTTGTAGGCTTTTATTAATTATTTTAAATAAACCATTTTCCTACAAATATTTAAATATTCAAATAAATTCAAATAATATATTATCAACAAATAATTTAATTAAAATTATGATCAATCAAATTAGTTGACAAGTCAATCAAATCACGTAACAAATCAATTAAATCAGAAAACAAATCAAATCAAATTATATACAACATTGGTCAAAATAAAAAATAAATAAATGAGTTAACTAGCTAATAATAGTTGTCATTTTTGTACATCTACTCCACCTTTTATGGGGTTAAACTCATTATCCAAGATCAAATCCTAGGCATTCATCCATCTCATTAAAAACTTATAAATTGAGATCAAATCCATCATTTCCTCATCTCCATTTGGAGTAAGTATGTGTTCTCAAACTAAGCAACAAACATTCTATCATTTACAAAGCACATTTATTTACCAAGAGGTACCGCATTATGTTTTCAACTCATTACGTAATTATGCAATTTGTCTTTCCAATCTAACAGAACTAAGTGTTTAATTCAATTAAAATTTGCATTTATTTTCCTAAAATCTCTTTTTTGTCTAAATTTCATGCTTACAACATGAAAATTCACAAGACCTATATACCATAGACCAATACAATGTTTGTTTGGTTTTATTGTCTCCCAAATGTGCACAGTATGTGGAGATTCAACAATGGGATTTTGGCAACACACTTGTGAATTTATACACAACAATATTATCTTGTGACAAAAAAGAGGGCTCAATACTTTTCTTTGAAGATGTTTTGTCTTTAGCAACCTTCTAAGTTGTACTTCTTGAAGAAGGAACATTAAATATTTTTCTTCTCTACAACACTATTATATGACACAAAAGGGAGATTAACATTCTTCTTCAAGGAATTTTTTCCTTTACCAACCTTTTGAGTTGAACTGCTTGAATAAGGAACATCATTATTGACGTCTTTCTTTTGTATTGAGACATTGGGTATTTGATCTTGTGACCTATTGATTTTTTTCAAAAATATCTTGTATTTATTGTTAATCTACATAAACAAAGGCTTGTATTGAAACCAATATTCATATATTATATTTTCTTCTTGTTTGATGCTAATATTAATTCACAAATATTAATGCTAATTAGTGGAGGAATGCCCTCCCCAACCATTTAATTATGGATACTTATACAGTCCTTACCCCTCAAATGGACAAGAATCCTTGCCTTGCCTCCCCGATGTTGGTTCAAAATTCTCCTATGGTGGCTTCCCTTAGGGTTGGTATGACCCAAGTGATTTCATCGTCCCATTTTGTGGATTTTCCTTAAAAAAAAGTGGCCTCTCATGCTTCAAATTTTGTCACCTTGTTGCAAATTGTACGAGGATTCATACCCCTACCTATTATCCAAATACATCTCAGCATGTGACTTGTTTAGGAAGACATTCTTCCTCTTTTCAAGAGGAGACTCTAGTTTTGGTGGAAATAGAGAACTCCCTCTCTCCTCAATCGAAGGAACTTGAAAATGGTGTCTTGGACGATTATACAAAGAAGGAAGAGAGATCTTCCTAAATCTATTTTGGAATCCCATCCAAGTTAAGGGGGTATGGATTGTAAGGAAAGGAAATGGTATTGTGTAGCATGGTTGATATACAATGTTTTGGTCCCTTTCAAAACCTAGTATACATGTTTGATGTTTTGTTGTTGGTAAACAATTATTT
>VDFB02184015.1:0-18216 GCA_007258455.2 Sequoia sempervirens
CTTAATTTATATTTTATCATTCTACTTCCAATAAATATAAAAAATACAATTCAAAATTTAAATTTAAAAACTATGATCAAAACAATATACAAAATAATCTATCAACAATAAAAATAAGTTAGATAATTTTATTTTTATTATTTACAATCTATTCCAACCCTATATTAAAAATTAAAATAAAAAATGCACTCATTTTTTTGAGAACTTAAATATTGTATTAACAATTAGAAAATGACCAATACATAGTATAAATAATACAACCAAAAATGGATCTACTACATGGCAAAAATTATGCTCAATTTGTTTTAGTAATTTTCAAAATGAGAAGTTAATACCTTGGATGTGGTTGGATCCCATAGGGGAGAGGACTTAGTAATTATTCACTCCAACTTCATGCCTCTCAAAATATTGGGTGTCAAAGTAGAGAACTCTAAAAAAGTTATAACAACTTCTTGTTTAGTTGACTACTTAAACCAAGAG
Organism: Sequoia sempervirens; assembly: GCA_007258455.2. Lineage (NCBI taxonomy): Eukaryota > Viridiplantae > Streptophyta > Pinopsida > Cupressales > Cupressaceae > Sequoia > Sequoia sempervirens. Next base: position 481 of record VDFB02184015.1, read on the forward strand.
TTTGAAGTTTTCATTATCAATTTTGATGCCTTAAATATACATAGTCATAAAAGGTATCCAGAATACCATTTTGAACCCCTTACCCATCGTATTTAATTAGCACACCCTAGATCCATAGTTTCACTTGCACCAATAATTAAAAATATTTGCATGAAAATAATTCACATTAGCACTTCAAATATGAGTGCACAATAGTATTAAAATATATAACATATTATTTATTAATAATTAAATGTACCCATGTTTATGGGGCCTCTTAGGTTCAAATATAGTAAGAATTGTATGAAAGTACATTAAATGGACACCTCCAGACAAGGGATGAATTAAAGTCAACTTTGATAGGATGAGAAAGAGGAATCCACGAATAGTCAAATGCGGATGCATAATAAGGAACCACAAAGGTAAAATTATTCTAATCATAGCAAAAGGTCTAGGAAAATAAATGAACAATGAAGCTAAATTTCAAGTTGTGTTGTTGGGTGTACAGAAGGGGGCCAAATTTTAAAACTACAAAATGCATTTACAAGGAGACTCAAAGTTAGCAATAAACACAACTCAAACTAGTAAAACATTGAATTAGAAACTCAATAAGTTGGTGTACCAAATAAGAGCTCAGAAATGAAGATTTTTAAATATTGCACTGTGTCACACATTTATAGAGAAGGGAATGAGGTGGTGGATGATGTTACAAAGGAAGTGGTCGAAATGAATGCAGAGGAAGGCAAGGTTGATTCATTAAATGCTTGGCATGAATTCTATAGGAAGGTGGCAAATAACAAGGATGACATGGACAATCAAATTGAACCATAAGTACATTTAGACGAATGATGGAAAATTAAGTGACATTAGGGGAAGGATGAAGGAAAAAAATATCATAATGACCATTGGCCTTTAAAAATCACCAATAGATAGAGACATTTGTGAAACGAAGATGGATACAACAATTTGCATGGTGGAAAAAAAGTGATAGATGGCCTTTATGACAATATTTTTGAGAGGAGGATCATGGGGGTGTTTAAAACTAGAGTTAGAATTGACATCCATGCTCTGTTAATGGTGTTGGGGGAAGATTATATGGAAGGTAATGGGAAATACTCTATCAACATGGATATTGCCTCAATGTTTTTGGCAATGTTGCTCAATGCAAAGGAAGAGAAAGGGACAGTGAAAAAGATGATGTCTTGGAAAGTCTAGTCTCTTCGATGCAACAAGCTAAAAAATTTCCTGCAACACATAATCCCGAGAAGGGGGTTGGTGCCAGATATGAGAGTGTGACCATAAATTAGAGTAAGGCAGAGCGTCCTGTTGATGTCGTTTGTGATTTAGGGTGTGGTAATGGATATCGTCGAAAGGAGAAACCAAACAAGGTTAGGGATCAATTTCCTCAAAGGTTGTTTAGAAGGGGTCGTGGAAGGAAACATAGAATGGACCTTCACTTTGGTGGATAGTGAGGAGAACGAATATGTAGAGGCTAAAGTTGCAGGATAGGTAATGGTTCTTTGTAAAATAGTATATATAAATTAGTAATATAATGATATAAGCAAGGTGTAGGGAAATAGGTTGCCATTTTCTTTGTAATGAATAAAAGGGGAAATTTAAGCTACTTTTGGGAAACTTTGGCTCATTATGTTTGAAAGGGGGGCAGTTGTAGAAATCCACACCCAAAAATAGGGGCTAAACATATGTAAATACCTTTCTAAAATAATAGATGGGTGTGACCCTGAAGCATCACATTTACTGATTCAAAAAATAATATTAATAATTAAATAATTATAAACTACCTCTCTTATCAAATCATCCTAAAACTATTTAAATTATATCCTATTCCTAAATAAATTAAGTGTATAAATTATTACTAAATTACTAATTACTAATTATCTTTAAACCTAACCCTAATATTTCATCCCTAATAGTCATTCAAAAAACTATTTAAATTATATCCTATTCCTAAATAAATTAAGTGTATAAATTATTACTAAATTACTAATTACTAATTATCTTTAAACCTAACCCTAATATTTCATCCCTAATAGTCATTCAAACATAAACCTAAAATCAAATATTTTCCTACATCCTCTAGCACCGCCCAAGGTTTCTCTATCCTTTTCCACCCTATGTTACTTCATCCACCACAATAGGTTTTGAAGGTGTTTTTCCTAGTAGGAAGAGAGGAATTATGTCCAGTGTCATGAAAGGCTATGTGTCCAACATGAGGTAATTTTTCTATTTTTTTGTTCTTAATTAGGGTTCCTTCATTATTTGTGCTAAGTGTTCTTAATTACTTTTAGGTTTTTCAAGACTTATCTCCTCTTTCCATGTTCTCTATGTTTTTTAGCATCCGATGGAGACTTTGAAAATGTGTCTTTCAACACAATAAAAGAAATAGGGTTTGGAACTTCCTGTGGATTCATACTTGAGAAGGTAAAGTATTTTTTTTACCTTACTAGTGATATAACCCATTCCTCACTATGGGTTTAAATATTAATAAATTTTATCTATTTAAATTTATAATGTCTCAATGAATTTTTTTTAATATTTTTCTATGATTTTGAAGGATTTTGAAGTATTTTCTACTTTTAATATTTGGGTTTTAATTTTTAAGGGTTTTAAAGTTTTGGGTTTGGACTAGACATGGGTTTGGAGGGTGTGAAATATAGATTATGGTGCATAATCAAATGAAATTTTCATTTCTATATTATGATTTATTAGGTTTTGATAGTGGTTTCTTGTTCAATAGAGGAAAATCTTTATCTGCTATGTTTGATCTTTTTGACATCTAATTTTTGGGTTATAGTCTCTTAAATTGTGACTGAATACTTATGTTGAATTCATGCACACAGAAGTTAAATTAAAGTTGGAACTCTTAAGTGGCCTGCATCATGAAATTTCCCTATGCTTTATTCATCATAAGAACTAGTGGTTGGAGGCTATATACAAAGATATGTACCAAACACCACATCTAAAGATTGAAATAATGTAGATTTACTCATTTTGTTCTTCATAGGCATATTTCTTTGTATTTTTTTATTCTTTTTAATAAAACTTTTACTTCCTGGACAAGAACATAAAATAATTGGATGACATCTATTAGATGGTAAGATATTTCTATTATCTTATAAAATAATGAACCTTTCTAAGAACACATCACCTAAAATAATTTTAAAAAGAGAATAAAAGGAGGGATCTAAAAAATTCTAAAAATCAAAATATAAATGATGGAATTCTATAATTAAGTGCCTACAAACCAACTAAGAAATAATAACTGATTGAGAATTCTGATCAACCCACTTTAAAACTAACACTATATCTTTTTATTAGAAAACAAATTCACTGGTCATGAGTTGAATGTATTGGTTGAATTGAATCTAGATATAATTTAATTTTCATATTTGGGTATTAGGAACTAAACATTTACCTAATTAATTTCCATCCATTCCTATGGGTTAATTTTTTCTTTTGGTTTGGTTGATTAGTGAGTTATCGAAAGTTTGGTCTATTCTATTGTATTTTATAAAGTTTGTGGGCCATAGGTATAGGGTGAAACCTATTCAAATCCATTGACTTGATTCTCCCAATGTTCTCCTCAATGTGAATTATTTCTTCTCTATTATTTTTAACTATTTTTTTACATTTGCATTGAATATGGAGGTAAGGTAAAATAGTTTTTAGGTTAAGTCCTAGCCAACATGCTCCATCACCTAGTGAGATAAGGGAACTTTACATTTTACTTTACTAAATTTGATCTAGGGTACAGTAAATTAGAAAATTTCTAAGAAACTTGTGGTGTGTGGGTATGTGCAAGATCATGGGGTCTAAGAAGTGGTAATAGGAAAAAAAAATGCATTTTTACTTCATCAAAATCGTTAAAAAAAAATGTTGACTTTTTGTATGGGTCGGGTACAATATCTGTTTATAACGGATATCCGTTTTGAAACAGATATCCATTATAAACGAATATCTATTTCCTGAAATTAATTTATGGATGAAACAAAATGGATATCCCTTTAGAAAGAGGGAATCCATTTTTTTGAAAAACAAAATGGATATCCGTTTTGAAGACCTAAAAAACCCTCTTTAGTAAAATGGGCAGAACTTTTGCGTTATTGATCAAAATTTTGACTTCTTATAGGTGTTGGAAAGGTGATTCAGATCTCTACACAATGGATAAGATTATTTTGATAGATTGAGCACAAAAAAAAAATTATAATCATTTTAAGTTCCTCCTTAAGTTTTAAAAATTTAAATGTTCATAATTCTTGCATACAAAGTCTTTTTTTCATGAATTTTTTGGCAATAATCATCCTAAATGACTTCAAACATTAAAGAAGTAATAAATAATGAAAAAAAAAATTATTAAGGAGAGTAAAAATTTACATAAATCATCATCGAAGGCCTCCTTATTGTCTTTGATCATATGCGCACCTTTACCTAAGTTGAACTAGGAGAACATTTATATCTCTCTCTCCCTCTATCTATTTAGCTATCTCTCTCTCTCCCCCTCTCCTTCATTTACCCTACCTACCTATCTCTCCATTTTTCCCTTACTATATATATCTCTCTCCTCTCTCTCTCTCTCCCTCTCTACCTAGCTCTCTCCCTTTCTCTTCCCCTCTATCTTTCACAGGTTACATATATCTCTACATATCTCTCCCTCTTTATCTCCATATCTCTCTCTCACTCATATATACACACACACCCTATTTATGCCTCCCTATATCTATCTCTTTGTCTATATCCCTCTCTCCATATCTCTCTCCCTATCTCTATTACTTGTCTCTATCACCTCCTTTCTCTCTCACTCTTTCTTCCTTTATCCATATCTCTCTATCTCTCTATTTATATCTATTTATATCCCATTATCTTTACCTCTCTCTCTCTCTTACTCATTATTTTTCTCCCTATCCCTTTCTATCCATATATTTCTATACTCCTATCTATCTATCTCTATATATCTCCTTCTATCATTATCTCTCCCTCTTTCCCTCTCCCACTATATATTGATATATCTTTGCCCCTCTTCTTCTCTCTCTGCCTCTCAACTTGTCTCTCTCATTTTCTCTACCCCTATCTCTTTATCTACACCTCTATGTATTTCCCACTCTCCCTCCCTCTATCTCCCCCCCTCTCTCTCTCTATATATCTCTACCTCTTTATCTCTCTCCTTTTCTCTACCTCTATCTCTCTATCTAGTGTACATGGAGAGATAGGTAGGGAGTGGGAGGGCCTTGAGAGAGAGAGAGAGGGAGAGACTTGAGAGAGAGACCTAAGAGGGATAGAGACTTAAGAGAAAGAGAGACTTTAGAGGGAGAGAGAGATAGAGGAAGGGAGAGACTTGAGAGGGAGAGAGGGGAAGGGAGATATATGGAGGGAGAATGAGACACACTCGATAGAGAGAGAGAGAGAGAGACTTGAGAGGGAGAGAGATAAATATATATCTAGTTAGGGTAGGAAGGAGAAACCTGAGAGAGAGAGAGAGAGAGGGAGTGGGAGAGAGATAGAACTGAGAGGGAGAGGGAGTGGGAGGGACCTAAGAGAGAGATAGTTAGATAAAGAGGGATAAAGAGAGAAGGAGGGAGGGATGGAAAAGTATATAGTTAAGTCTAGAGTTCAATAGATTGATAGGGAGAGGTCTACAGAGGTAAAAAGGGAGGGAGGGAGGGTGAGAGAAACAAGTGGAGGGATAGGTCCAAAGCTTAAGGGGAGACAGTGAAATATAGAGAGGTAGAGAGAGGGACAAAGAGATATGATGATTTATGAAGGTTTTTCCATCTCCTTACTACAAAAAATATAAATAGTTCATTATTTATTATTTTTTCTAATGTTTCAAGTATTTTGAGATGATTGTTACAAAAAAAAATTCATGAAAAAGAGACTTTGCATGCAAAAATAGTGAGAATTTGATGTTTCAAAAATGCAATATGAAGTTCAAATGATTAAAATTATTTTTTTATGTGCAATATGGAAATAATACCTAGTCCATTGTGTAGAGCTCTCAATCACCTTTCCAACGCCTATAAAAAATCAAAATTTTGATAAGAAACACATAAGTTATGCCCATTTTACTAAAGAGGGTTTTTTAGGTCTTCAAAATAGATATATGTTTTAAATGGATATCTATTTTGTTTTTCAAAAAATGGGTTCTCACTTTCCAAAATGGTTATCCATTTTGAGAAACAAAATAGATATCCATTTTGAAATGAATATCTATTTCGAATGGATGTCTATTTTGAAATGAATATCTATTTCGAATGGATGTCTATTTTGAAACGAATATCTATTTCGAATGGATATCCGTTTTGAAACAAATATCCATTTCAAACAGATATCTATTTTGTCTAACGAAATTTGTAGCCTTGGGATTTCCCTCAGTTTTGCCTTGGTTCTTGGCTTGGGATTTCCAAACCTAGAAAGTCAACTAAAAAAACGTGTTTACAAAATTTCCTTAGTTTTCCAAAGTTTGCCCTTGTGGTTGATGAATTTTTTTTATCCAAATTTCATGAAATGAAAAGGGTTTATAGAAAAAATTGTCAGCTTTCCACCAATATAAATTATTCCTTATTTTGAATTTAATAAATAATTATTATTTATTTTCTACATACATTACGACTAAAGTCCTAATTGATAGGCTGGTTGAAGAACTTCTATAACTTTCAAACTACTTAACATTTTTCGAACCTACAAAATGTGTCACATTCTATGCTTCACATACTATAAGATACAAAAAATGAATTTCATAAAGTTTTGACCAAGTTATGGTGGTCAGACACACACGTTTTAATAATTCTAAAATGTTCTAGTAAAAATATCATAACTAATTATTTACATGGAAAAAAATTACAAAAAAAAAACTGGCACATCCATGCATGTGTCCTCTACATATATTGAAAGATTAGGGGAAAAAAAAAATTCTTGTACTTAAGGTGGTCAGACATACACCTACTTCTTATCTTTTTCCTAAAAATTTAGTACCACTACATTGAAATTTTAAATTTTCATAAAACAGATTTACTTTTTTCCAAAAAAAGACTAATAGCCTAGAAACTATATTAAATTTGCTACAAATTTTGTTCTTACATATTTTTCAAATTATGTTAATAACCTATTCAAATTTTTATGTCAAGTTGCCTAACTCTATTTTTTTGAATATTTATCCCCACTTAGAGGCCTAGTTTGGACCCCCATGATCTTGCACTGACCTGTGCAGTTGATCCTTGTGGACTAACAACTAAAAATCCAATTCTTATTTGTGGAGAACTAAATAATAGTCAGTCATGAGGCCACTTGTTTGAATTGTGTACTTGATAATTAGTATATATTTTACCTAGTATTAAAATTAGTAGAATTATTGTTTTTCCTTTTGAATTTTGTGTCTAATCCTTTGTGTCAAAGCAACCTTGGTTTTTAACTAATCAAATTCAAGGACTTTCTTAATTCCCAAGAGATGGAATCTAGTGACTTATTTTTATTTTCTTTTGTACCATCTTCTCTTTATCTGTTCAAATTATTATATTATCAAAGAGATATGCAAAGTACCCTTTAATTTTAGGTGGGTTGGCTTCCAAACTATGTTTTATGATGTGATGCCAAATGATCGCAAAATAAATTAGATCCTTGCCAATATCTTTAGTTTAAAGAATTTTAATTCAATAGATGTTTGAAGAGATTGTGGAAGTACAATGCACAAATATTTTTTTCTTCTTTATATACAAAATTATGTATCCTTAAACTCAAGGAGGGATTTTAGACTATGCAATTTGATATATTAGTTTTTTTTAAAATAATTATCATTTTGGTATTTTTTTGAGGTTACTTAGATATAATTAACTTGTTAAGTGGATCATCTATAGTCACAAAAAGAAGGTTCCTATAAACTATTAATACTAAAATTTGAGGCAATGGAATTTGACTCAAAACTAAACATTACATCTTGAAAAATCATCACATAATACTCTTCAGTGATAATAGTTAATATAAAGAATCTAATTCAAATTTTAAGTCAAATTGTAGCTGAAAAAGATTTTCCTCAAGGAGTCCAAGCTTTCAACTTTTGGGTTAGTTGATTCTTCAAGGTTATTCTACTAAAACTATGATCCATGATTATATTTAAAAATAGTAGAAAAAGTAATAAATAAAAAAGAGTGGAATATATGGACTTATCCATCCCTTTAAAATAGAGAATTGTATTTTTGTGAGTCCTGCCAATCTTCCATTATCATTGCAGTCTATTGTTTGAACATTATATATTTAATTTTCTTATGATTTTAAATACATTATGTATTTACTTTCCTTTCATGCTCATCATTTTGATGGGAAATATTAATTTGTTGGGATTAGATGAGAGAAGATATTAAAAAAAATGATAAGTTATAGGTGATCAAGGTGGAGGTTTCCAAGTAGTGTTTCTAGAGATGAAGGGTCTAGGTCCCTTGCTTGTATGCCCACCCCTTTGCCTATAAGACATAGATTAGCATGGAAATTTATCTATTGAAGTGGTTCAAATGTTGGTTACACAAATCTAGGGACTAGTGAAGCACAAGTGGGTGAGTGCAAGATCATGATGGGCCAAATGATAGTGATGAGAATTTAAAAACATGATTTCAGTTAGGCAAAATCATAAAAAGCATCTTTGAAATTTTACTTGGGTTGGGTAAAAACTACATTTTGCTATATTGAACACCAAAGCAAAATGGATAGTCATTACTAACATATATCCACTTTATAAAAAGTAGATATCATATAAAAATGGATATTTGTTATTAAAACATCATGTATAATATGATAACATTATATAATATAATAATATTATTTTTATATTATAATATTAAATATATATTTTTATAATCTATATATTATAATAATATATAATAATATATAATATATATATAATAGGATGACAGTGTAAATTTGATGAGGGAACAACATTTCTTTTTTATACCAGGGATTTGGTAATCAAAGGTGTCACATTACGAGAGACTTGTCTTTCTTTTAAGACTCTTACCGTTTAATATTCATATTGATGGTGGAACGGGAGGCGATCCGGTCGGAGGCGATTTGCAGACGGTGCTTAAAGATTTAGAGGAGATGGCTTGTGGGATAGGCAGGAGGTTAGTGGTGCTCAGAGGCAGCAGCGGTGGGGAGATGAAATGGAATCCGTGGAACCCATGGAGTCTTTTAGGGCAAAGATTAATAAAGGGTGGAATGCGTATGGCGAGTAGGGGGTACGAGGTCAGAATGGCATTTATAGACCACAGTGGGTAATGGAAAACGGTCAATGGGTGGATAAATGTTATCCAACTCATAATACCCGTCAGAGGGAGGACTGGTTAAGGCAGAACCATTGGGCAAGAGCCATCTCCAGTTCTGGATGGGTAGCGAATGAAAATGCTCATTCAAGAAAGCAGGGGAGACAAGAGCCTTCATGGAGTTACCCAGGACGTTTAACTTATAACAGGAACAGGTGGGGGGGTATGTGGGGGGGTGAAAATCTATCGTTGTACAGGTTTTCACGTGGTAGGAAGGAGGAATGGTTTGGGAAAGCGCCAAGTTCACATAGAACTCAGGCAAGGCAGTGGCGTCGAGTGGTGCTGAACGAGGATAGTCAGAGAGAAGATTGGAATCAAGCCAGAGGCAAAAAAATGGCGGTAGAGGAAAAGGAGGATTCAAGGTGTGGTGGCACAGAGACTGGTATGCCCTTGCAAGATCCTAATCTTACTATTTCATTGTTGATCGATTCAGTTAAGGAAACTAGGGCTTTGCTTAAAGATATAGGATTATTCATGAAATGGGGCGGGGGTTATTCAAAAAATCATAAGGATATCAAAAACTGGTGTTTAGAAAAACTGGGACATAAGACTGTAGTCAGGGCTCTACAAGACAACTGCTATCTGGTCACATTTCCAACACAGGAGGAGAAGAATAAGGTCAGAAACTCAGGGCCCTATTTCATGGAAGGCTCAGAAATGCATTTTTTTGATTGGAGTCCTAACTTTGACTCTGGAAAACTGGTAATAGAGGAAAGTTACACTTGGTTTCGATTATATAACCTTCCCTCTGAATATTGGGCTGAAAATACGCTCAAGGTTATTGGCAGACATTTTGGAAAATTTAAATACTTAGATAAAGTTCAGGAGGATAACTTGCGTGGCACATATTTTAGGCTTTGTGTTACAGTCCCGCAGAAAATGGTGCTCCCTACTGTAGTAGAATTAGTTTCAGAGGGAGGAGTCTGGAGGCAGGAAGTTATAAGGGAGGATAAGCTGACAATTTGCCCCAGGTGTAAATCGGCAGATCATGGCAGAGAGAATTGTTCGTTTTGGGTTGTTGCCAACGGTATTAATATGTATGAAACTGTAGGTGACGTTCGAGCAGCCAAAAATAATGAAGTCCCAATGGGTCTTCCTTTAACTGATATGGAAAAAGAATTAACAGACTCTATTTGGCCTCTCGGTAGAGTAAGCAAGGTATATGAGGAGAATGATTGTCACTATTTGAATTTGCCTAATGAGGAGTTACGGGAAAGTTCTCAAATCGGTCAGTGTACCCCAGCAGAGGAGGCAATCAATTCTTCGATTGATAAGGAAAATTTGGTAGGTCTGTCACAGTTGGCAGAATTTCAGGATTCAAATAGGTCAGCAGAAGGGGGTGGGGAGTGGCAATTGGAAACAGTAGCTGCTGAGTGTGGCAGAAATAGAGTTTCAGTCGGCAAGGAAGTAGAGGAGGTCAAAGAAGATTAGAGTTGGGGGAGTCAGGAATCTGAATCAGACTTGGATGAGAATTATGTGGACGCTCAGATAGGTATAGTGGCTGAAAGAGGAATAGAACAAGTACATTTAGATCAAAAAACCCCTAGAATGAGGTCTGCTAAACAAAAAGGCTGTAAATCTAATAAAGAAAAACTGGTTTTGGTGAGGCTTGCCAAAGGGCAAACTAAACTGAACCAAACGATTTTACGAAGTGGGAAGGAACTATTCCTTCCCGAGGAGCCATGAGGGTCTTAAGTTGGAATGCTAGGGGCTTGAATGCCCCTAGCAAGTGGCATCTTTTTAGATGTCAAATGGATACTAGCAAACCAGATTTAGTGTTTGTACAGGAAACAAAGTGGAGTAGAGCAGAACAGGAAAATAGAATGAGTTTTTGGAGGGGTTGGGAAGGGGTTTTTGTGGAAGCAGTAGGAGCCTCAGGTGGATTAGGAGTAATTTGGAACCCGACCAAGGCAGATTGTACTCTTATCTCGTCTAATCAGAATTGGATGCTGGTCTCGGTGAGATACTTTCATAGCAATTTTGAGGTGAAAATGATTAATGTTTATGGGCCAACCGCCACAGCATCAAAAAGGCACATTTGGGGGATGTTATCTGCAACTTTAGTACAGCTGAAGGAAGAGCGGGTTCTGTTAGGGGGTGATTTCAATGCCACGTTGAACAATTCAGAAAAACAAGGTGGATTAAGAAACCTAACCAGGGTACAGATGGATTTCCAGGACTTTGTGGACAGAAACGAGTTAAAGGAAGTTGAAGCAAAAAACGGTGTCTTCACATGGACCAATAGAAGGCTAGGCTTTTCTGGAATCGCAGAAAAGTTGGACAGATTTTTGTTATTTGGGGAATGGAGTCAAACAACAAATCTGATTGAAACTTCAATTCTACCCTTCAGTGGGTCAGATCACTTTCTGATTCAGCTGACAATAACACAAGATGACTCAAATGATGAAGAGGCTGACTATGTACCATGCACACAAGTCAATGATCAACAACCAGCAGGCTGCAGAAGCACTTTTTTGCAACTCCCAATGCAACGAGTGCGCCAATCATCTAACAGAGGTCGCAATGGGGTCCTACGCCTTAGTAGGCAGTCTCAAATTTTGACATCAGATGATTTCTTCAATTTGCTGAATGAACAAGAGGCACAGAAGCAAAGAAACCAAGAATTGCAGCAAAGGAAAAAGGAGCAAATGGCTGAAAGGAAGGCAGAAAGAGAAGCAATCCTCGCACAGAGGGAGGCAAATAGATTGGAGCGTGCTACAAAAAAACAAAAAATTGCAGAGGAGAAACTGAGGCAGCGACATGAAAAGGAGCTTCAAAGGGAGCAAGCAAAGATTGCTAGACAGTTGAAGGAAAACCAAAAGCAGGCGGAAAGAGCAGAAAGAAACAGAAGTAAGAGTACTCCTACAACTCCTCTTCCAAGTCAACATCCAATTTTAAGGGACATGATTAACATTTTGTCTCCAGCCTTTGCAGCTCTTAGCAGCCTACAAAATGGGTCTTCTGAAGGCTGCTCTCCACAGTTACAGCTAACTCCAGAGGCAAATCATGCATTGCTTGCTTGTATAGCAAGTGCCATACAGAACAATCCGCAGTCCTCAACATCTTCTCCAGTTGACGCAGAGTCAGTTGACCCCCAAGGACACACCACTTCATAATCAGATCTGTCGATGTCTGATTACGATTTTTTGTTGTCAATTTTTTGACCTCGAAGTGTGCTAGAGTGTTTTGTGTAAAACTGAATGCTGGTCTATTGTATTGGACAGTCAAAGGATACTAGTTTGTTGTATTGGATAGCATTTGGATACTAGTGTCTAATTTTGTAGAACTAAATGGTAGTGTGTTCTCAAATTATCTAATTCGATGTGTTCCAATGTGTTTTTTGTATATATGAAGACTCCTTGTCTTCTTTCCAAGTTAATGATCTATACTTTTGTGATTCGAAATCAGTTTTGTGTTTGTTGTATTCATCTATCATTGATGTGATTTAAAAATATGACTCACTACTCTATTCAAGATCTATGTTTTGTAAATAATGCATTTGGTAAAGGTTGAAAACATTATAATTCAAACTTTGTATTTTCCCTGACATCAGACTTTTTGAAAATTCAAACTTAATAATTCAACAAGTTTCTATGTATGTTGTTTGATTTTGAATTATTTTCTGTGCAATTAATCTGATCACCTAAAATCAACAAATCCCACCATAAATCAAATCCCATTGTTCAGGTTAATGAATGAACATCATCAGAAAAAAGAACATCATAAATGAACACAATGTCTACCAGGTCACAGCCAAGGTAAGCTCTTGAAAGACTTCACTTGAAATGTCATCATGCAAATTGACTTGCTCTTTACAACCTCCCTAGTTGTGTATACATGCATACATATATATATATATATATGTACGTATATATATATATATGTACGTATATAGATATATATATACATACATACATACATACATATGTATACACAACTAAGTATATGCATACATATAACTATACATCTATATGCAACATATCCATAAATTAATCTATTTGAAACTATAAATTTTTGAACACATACAGTTGGAAATTAATTTAATTGTAAATTGTAAATGTAAGTTTACAATGAATAATAAAAACGAACATTATAAATGAACACAATGTCTATCGGGTCACAACCAAAGTAAAGTCTTGAAAGACTTTACCTGATATGTAATCTTACAAATTGACATGGTCTTCACAACCTCCTAGCCATTTGACATGCCTGCCACAACAAACAAATATAATACAACAAACAAACATGGACAATAGTTATTGAAATAAATAAAAAGATATACTAGTTAGTAAAAAACATAGAACAATAATTGAAACTTAGAACAATTTGAACAAAAAATCCTTAATTATTTGGTGTGTTGATAAACACAATTACCAAACTGCCCACCATGAACATCGTTACACCACCTCTCCTTGTTCTCCCATGCCTGCAAGAAAAGATTTACAACCACGGGTAGTCACAACCGAGGCTAGTAACATACAAACATCATATGACCTTTGAAATAATGCATGTACAACAACACATAATTAATCAAGTTCAATTGCGAATATAGTAGTAGAGGACAAAAATTGTGAATGCCACTGGCTGCTATCCCTCTTATTTAGAAATTTGAATCTGACAATTGAATGCATTCAATTTGATTGTTGTGTTTCAAATATGAATTTGTTATAGCATTTGAATTTGTAGCTGCCAGTTACGTAGGTTTTTAGAGATGATATGACTGAATTCTGCACTATATTTGGATTGGATGTTCATTTGGGAAGCCTTATATATCTGTGATTTTTTGCAGCTTTGCATGCATGCATAGAGTCATACAATCATATATCAGTAATATACATTGCAAAGCAGAAAAAACACCTAAATGTGTCACTTTTAACATCTAATTAAAACTCTTTTATCATTCAAATCCGCTCAAAAGTGAATGGGTCTAATTCACGTTAGCACCTTCTACAATCAATTTCGCACCCATTACAAATCACTCCTACATATTAATCTCCTTACTAAAGCACCAGACACCAAACACATTACACCCCAATTAATCTTTATTTGGGGTCCGATTGATGCATATGACTAATGTTTTTTTGTGGGTATCCCATCATAACCATTCGCTTTGCCGCGCGCTGTCTTTGTAGCTGCACATACATACATACATACATACATACACACACATATATATATGTATCTATATATGTATGTATGTGCATGCATACATACATACATACATACATACATATATGGACATACATACATGTATATATGCACATACATACATACACACATACATATATGTATGTATGTATGTATGTACATACATACATCTATGCATATATATGTAGTATGCATATGCTTACCCATATGTAACTCTGCCATATGTATGTCGTACTACATACATACATGTATGTGTGTATGTATGTATGCACACATACATACACACATACATGTATGTATGTATGTATGCATGTACATGCATGTACATGTATATGCATGTATCTTAATGCACATACATACACACATGCATGTATGTATGTATGTATGCATCTTCTATACATACATATATGCATATAATAAATGTATATATGTATCACATACACAAATGAATACATACATATATACAACACACATGGCGAAAGGAGTGTAAGAGGAATGATTTATTTCATAGGCTCTTGATTAATAATTTTGACATCATCCAGATAAAACCCTTATTAGATTAGGTAAGAAATCTGAGGAAGAAATGAATAACCCGATTACCATTGTTTTGCATTTTGAAGGATAGGCCAAAGGGATACACACATGTACATGCGATTTGTTGAATGGAACAGGGAACCACAGATAAAAGGAATGACAAATATATGTATGCTAGCCCTATGTGCAATGGAAAGTAGAATTTGCCTAGATGGTAGAGATGCATAAAGTGAGAATAGCATAAATGAAAATAACTATAAGTACCTACCTGATACTTGGGATATTAGGGGAATGTGCAGAGGATGCTTGTCGTTGCTTTCGATACATACATACATATATACATGTATGTATGTATGTGCACATACATACATACATACATTTTTGTAATATGAAAGATGCAGAAGAAAATGATTAACCAGTACCATTGTTTGCATATTCAAAGGAGAAAATGTTAGATGTTACCTGAGGCCTGTTGTATGTGTAATGGAAAGTATGGTATGTATGTATGTATGTTTGTATATGTATGTCTGTATGTGTACATACATACATGTATGTACATATGTATGTCTGTAAGTGTATATATGTATGTCTGTATGTGTACATAGTCTACATACATACATACATACATGCATACATGTATGTATTATACATACATGTATGCATGTATGTATGTATGTATGTACACATACAGACATACATATATACATACATTATGTATATATGTATGTGTGTATGTGTACATACATACATGTATGTACATATGTATGTCTGTATGTGTATATCTATATATGTACATATGTATGTCTGTATGTGTATACACATGTATGTACATGTATGTATGTACACATACACACATACATATATACATACATGTATGTATATATGTATGTATGTATATACATGTACGTATGTATCTATGGTCTATATGTATACATACATACAGACCTATATATATTTATGGTATGTATGTGTATATGTATGTCTGTATGTGTACATACATACAGACCATACATCTATAGATGGTATGTATGTACACATACATACATGCATATATGTAAGTATGTATGTGCACATACATACCATACATATATGTATGTAAGTATGTATTGGGTTTTTGAAAGAAATTAACCAAGGGTTTCATAGTAATAATTTGTCAATCGCAGGAATACAGAAGTGCGTTTTCAGATAGATGCAGAATATTCCAGGCAAGGGTTTCATGAGATCAATTCCTTAAGCAAACGAATTTGGAAAAAGCCAAGCAGGGGTTTTCACGAATTCATTTTTTAGATAGATGCAGAATATTCCAAACAAGGGTTTCATGAGATTAATTCATTAAGCACACGAATTTGGAAAAAACCATGCAAGGGTTTTGACAAAAACATATTTATTTTTAATGGGTTTGTCGATTTATGCCCAAAGTGACGTGGGTTTTTTATAGACATGTGTTCAAACCCACGAAATTCCTGATCATTTCTGGAGACAAAATCATGAGACAATCGACTTTACCAGGTCGTATTTAATAATTTAAGCACAATAAAACCCGCATTTGGAAAAACAAAGCAAGGGTTTTGACAAAAACATATTTATTTTTAATGGGTTTGTCGATTTATTCCCAAAGTGACATGGGTTTTTTATAGACATGTGTTCAAACCCACGAAATTCCTGATCATTTCTGGAGACAAAATCATGAGACAATCGACTTTACCAGGTCGTATTTAATAATTTAAGCACAATAGAACCCGCATTTGGAAAAACAAAGCAAGGGTTTTCACAAACCCACGAAATTCATTATCATTTCTGCAGACAAAATCATGATACAGTCGAATTTACCACGTTGTAAGATGCATGATTTACTTCATAGACAAGCAGTAATAATTTATCAAATGTCGAACAAACCCTTCACGGGTCTTAACACTCGAATAAACCCTTCACGGGTCATGAAAGATGCAGAAGAAAATGATTAACCAGTACCATTGTTTGCATATTCACAAGGTAGACGATGTTAGATGCTACCTGGAGCCGTGCGCACGTGGAGGAGCTGTGGGGAGCCGTCGCCATCCGCAACCTTCTCCATCGCCGGGAACCTTCCAGACAGCGCGCGGCAAAGCGAATGGTTATGATGGGATACCCACAAAAAAACATTAATCATATGCGTCAATCGGACCCCAAGTAAAGATTAATTGGGGTGTAATGTGTTTGGTGTCCGGTGCTTTAGTAAGGAGATTAATATGTAGGAGTGATTTGTAATGGGTGCGAAATTGATTGTAGAAGGTGCTAGCGTGAATTAGACCCATTCACTTTAGAGCGGATTTGAATGATAAAAGAGTTTTAATTATATATTAAAAGTGACATAATTAGGTGTTTTTTTAATTTTTTATTGGTGGTTATATGTAGGGGGTATTGGGACATTAGGTGATGATAACCGGGCGGCACCTCTAAAAGGGGTCTTTTTGACATACGCGCACATATCGGATGCTACCGCACTCTACCGAATTGCCCAAAAGCCAAAACCTTAGTTATAAGATCTTAACTCAGGTGCGAAAAAAACCCATAAATTTTTCCGGTTCGACCTCTGATTTGTAATTCTCTGATTCTTGTGAAGTTAGCCACAGCGTCTTGGGTCTTCTCCCATAGTTGTCCTTGAAAAAATAATTATTAAAAATTCAATAAGGTATTATTAATAATATTTTTTTTAATTTCTATAAATTAGATATAGATAATTATCTATATAAATTATGAGTATTTGAAAATA
>VDFB02184016.1:0-20909 GCA_007258455.2 Sequoia sempervirens
TGCAGGGGAAAATTTTCTTAGCAAGATCAGGTGAATTTTCTCGAAGGGGCAAATTTTCTTAGCAAGAACAAGTGAATTTGCTTGTAGGGGAAAATTTTCTTAGCAAGAATAGACGAATTTTCTTGCAAGGGTGAATTTGCTTAAGAAGAATGAGCAAATTTTCTCTTTTCAAATAGGTGAATTTTCTCATCAACTCCACCCATTTTCCATGTGCCCTCAAAATTCAAGAAAATTTGATCAATATAATAGGCGACTTTTTCTTGAGGGGCGAATTTGTATAGAGAAAATAGATGAATTTTCTCACCATAGGGGCGAGTTTGCTGATCAAAATAGGCGAAATTGCTTCATACAGAGGTGAATTTGAGGTAAACCCAAGACTTGAATTTTCAATTTCCAACTTTTTTTTGGTTTTGGTTTCGTATACTAATCTGCTAACTTGTTTGTTTGTGAGTGTGCCTAGTTTTTGCTAACAATTTGTGCAGCTTGTCCTCATCCGTCCAAGACCAGTGGTTGTAAACTAATATTGCATTTTTTGCAAAATGATCAGTCCAAGACCTTTTAGTTAGTCTATCTGTTGTTTTTCATACTAGCTAGGCACACGTAGCTTTAATTTTAAAGCGTTAATTAACTTGCTTGTTGTGTTTGAAAGTGAACTGTTGATGTATCCAATCCCTTTGTGCCATTTGGTGATCATAGGATTACGAGAAATCATAGTTTACTCTAGTCCAATCTAGTCCACCTAGGAGGTGCCAATGCATCTAAGCTCTCCCATTGTGCTATGTGCAAACCTGGGGACCAGCCGAAAACATCTAGTATCTTCTTCCCTTAGCGGGACCTGCCCTAGATTTCATCCCCTGAGGGACAATTCCAAACACGTTTTACTGGTGGGGTATATAAAGGGGGGAGAGCTAAAGTTGTAACTCAATCCAGTCATGTTGTGTTTAGTGAAGTGTTGAAGCTAGGGTGATACCTAGACAAGACATGCAAAGTTGGTCCAACTTTCTAGTACCTTGCTAGGGCTCCTGACTCACACTTGTGACAGGCTGGTGTTCACAGTTGTGCCCCACATACCATGTGTATATTGGGGACTCGCGAAACAGCCTTGTTCAGCTTCGATAGAGACTCGTGTTTTAGTTGTTGATTGGTGTAGTGCAGAGGATGTGCACTATACCCCAAAGATACTCACCATGTACTCCCTTTGGTTGAGATAGAAATCCTCATGGTGGACTATGATAGTCCTTGGGTGAGAGTGTGAAGGTGAGCCTATGGCATCTGTTGATGACCCTATGCCACTAGAACGCTAGCTATATTCCTTCATGAGAAAGGGTGATCTAGAGAAACACCTCAATATCATGAAGTATTAACCTTGGGTTCTCCACTCAAGGTGGTGGGCCTACACCAAGTTTGTAAACCCTTATCACTAATTCTAGGATCGCGTTGTCTAGTGTGTCTTCTTTGTGTGATACTAGTGCTTTTCATTTTCAATTGAGTCAACCTGGTTTTTTGTGTGCTATTTGTTGTGCTTGTTGCCCTTTGCCACAGTCAGCCCCTACCTTCAAAGGTGAATTTTCCCCTTACAGAGGTGAACTTGTATTGCAAATAGGTGATTTTTCCCTAAAAAAGGGTGATTCTACATCTTAGTCTAGTCTAGGTCATCCATTTTTCTTTGTCAGAGGAGAATTCACATGTGGGTCACTTTCTTATGCAGCCTCATTTTCACCCATTCCTAGGAATAGGAAATTTTGTCCATCCCTTAGGTGAGTTTGTTAGTCTTCATCCATCAAATTCGTCAGTTTCTCAAGAATAGGAAAATTTTCCAACCCCTTGGGAAAATTCATTCCCCATAGGGGTGATCCTGTTTTCAGTCTAAGTCTCATGCCCATCATCCCGTCTTTCAAATTCATTTGTTCTCCTAGAATATGTGAATTTTCTCCATCCCCTCAGGTGAATTTTTTCCCCACAAGGGCGATCCCATTTCCCATTTGAGTCTTCCATCTTTTTCCTCATCCATCAAATTTTCCTATTTCTTGAGAATCGACAAATTTTCCCCACACTTAGGCACATCCATTTGTCGGATAGGCAATCCCATTTTTAGGCAAGTTTGTTCCTGTTTGTACCATTCAATAAATAGGTGAAGTCGTCATCCCTATTAGGTGATCTTGAAAGTCAAATTTTCCTATCCCCTTGATATTTTCCAAAGTTTAGGAAAACTTGTGAGAGTTTAGGCAACTCTACTAGCTGTTTGGGCGAATTTTCTACCAAACAGGTGAATTTTCTTCACAAATTTTCCTATTTCTTGTGTCATCTAAGATTTGGGTGAATTTTCTCTACCTGGATAAGAAAATTTTATTAGAACTAAGGTGATTCTAATCCTAATGGATGGGTGAATTTGATACCTAGATAAGCGAATTTGTTACATACAGAGGCGAATTCGCTTCCTATACAAATTCTAGAGCTTGAATCCTTTTGGCCACTAAAAGCCTATTGTTTGTTGAGTCCTTTGCCACAATCAATTTTTTTTTATCATTATCTGTTTTCTCATAATCGTCATTTTTTCATTCATATGCATTTTCTAAAAGTCATTGGTTCATTGATCAAATCATATAGGTGCATCTAAGGACATCCCTAGAGTACATATCTACCATTGGTCCATCAATCCTAATCCCCTAGGATTCATTTTAGAGGTTTGTATCCAAGTTGGCTTAGGTGTTTGACCTTGATCGTCATCCTTCACACTTGCTTAGGATTGTCATCCATCTTGAGTCAGTAATCATCCTCAACCCAATCAATCTACTTCCATCTTGAGGTAGATTTAGTGTCGTAATCATCCTTTTGTAATCCAATCCGATCGTCAACACCTTATGTCATCTAGTAAAACCCCTAAACTTGGTTTAGAATCTATCCCATCACATCCTTCAATCCAATCCTAATTTGAGCTTCAATCCAATCTGAATCTAAGCTTCAATCTAATACTAATCTAAGCTTCAATCCAATCCTAATCTGAGTTTCAATCAAGTCCTAATCTGAGTTTAAATCAAATCCCAAGTTGAGCTTAAATCAAATCCCAAGTTGAGCTTAACCTAAATCCCAATTTGAGCTTTAGTCCATCTACATCCAAAATCTTCTGATATCGAAACAAATCTTAAGATCCCTTCTTCCATCTTCTTCCAATCCATCCTATTTATCTTTAAATCACATTTTCTTTCCTCCTAATCATCTATTCTCACACTTTCAATCCATATCCATCACATCCAACATCATGAATCCTTATCCTTCACCAATGCAACCAAAAATAGTAAAGCGAAATCCCAATTATGTTGATGATGATAACAAAAGTATTGTTGATCAAAATGAGTACAATATAGACCCCCTTGATGCTATCATTACTAGCAAGCTTTCCCCAAGTGTCATCCAAAATCCAATCACTCATCCAAGCTATCCCATCACCCCTTCATCCACACCTAATAAAAATCCTTATGCTACCTTTGACAAGGGATATCTAGTATCTTCCCCATCTGCATATTCATCATATCCTTCATCTCCATCTTTCTCTTATCCAACATCCAAGTCCTCCTATCCCATTCCACCATCCCAATCTTCCCATCCTAATCTAATATCCCAATACTCCTACTACAATCTACCACCCACATCCTCTTGTCCTAATCCACCATCCCAATCTTCCCATCCTAATCTAATATCCCAATACTCCTACTACAATCCACCACCCACATCCTATTGTCCTAATCCACCATCCATGTCCTCCTATCAAAATCTGCCATTCCAATATTCCCATCCTAATCCACCATCCCAATATTCCTACCTTAATTCCCCATCCACTTCCTCCAACATCAATCCACCATCCACATCTTCCTATTCTAATCCACCATCCCAATATTCCTACCTTAATTCCCCATCCACTTCCTCCAACATCAATCCACCATCCACATCTTCCTATTCTAATCCACTGTCCCAATATTCCTACCTTAACTCTCCATATAATCTTGATCCCCCCACCAATCCTAATCCTCCACTTGCTCTTAGTCCTCCAGATAATCCCATCCATCCATCTAATCCTAATCCTTCACCAATCCATAATCCTTCATCTATTCCCATCACCCCAGGTAAGCCTAGAATATGCAAGTATCTCACTCTAGAAGTCCTCCAAGGACTCATGACAAAGAATACATCTCCAACTCCACATCTTGAAGTCGTGGAATCATGCTACCCCACTCCCCCATCTATAGTCACTAGTGATGAGACCCTTCTCCATCCCACACCTATCATTACTATAACCACCCCTAGCACCACCCAAACCGTTGAAACCATCAAACCCATTGAATCCATTGAACCCTCATCTCCCACTCTAAAAACCACCGAACCCATCGAGGATAGCCAAACCCATTTGCCATCTTCTACTCCTCAATCCACCCAATCCATCGAAGACACCCAAATCCAATCCACTCCTCCCACTCCTAGTATCACTGAAATTTGTTCCCATGAACTTCATGAATCTGCCATCCACACAAGATGAGTCATGCCAAGAGCTTGATCCAATGCATACCAACATATCCCTTTCTCCACATCAAGATCCTGTCATCCCATCTAGTCCACCTCAAGATCATAGTCCTCGATCCATTCCATCCCATGATCCCCTTGACACTCAAGATCCAACCACTCTATCTCATGAACCATTATCACCCGTTGCCACAACTCCAAATGCTATCATATCACCTAATCCCTCTCCCGATCCCTTACCACTCACTCCTCCCTATCAAGATGTTGCTCCCCCATCATCTCCATCTCATGATCCTCCATTGTCACCTAACCCTACTATCCCCACACCACCTTTATATTTCCTCAGTGCTTTCACATTCATTCATGGTGGCTTTCTTGTAGAATAAGAACACAACATATACACCACCAATCCTCATTCACCTAATAATGGACTCGCATCATTCTTCCAAAATAACAAGCATCCTACCATAGAGTTAATGCTCAAAATAATGAACTATCAAGGAAAAGGTTTAGGCCTTCATGAGCAAGGTATTTTAGAGCCCATCCATGTCAAAGAAAATCCATGTACACAACTTGGTCTTGGATATACCTCTCAAGACTTGCAATCCAAAAATGTTGGTTCAACCTCTATCAATCCTTAATAAGCCTCCTCCAAAATAATAATAGGCTCTTCCTATCACTCCACTAAACCATTTACCGCCATCCCCCTCCATCGTATCACCTCAAAACAACCATCCATATTCCTCCTTCATCTTATGAATCCATTTTGGGTCCTTATGTCCCTCCATCCATCATCTCCCATCCTTCATATGCTCCATGCATTTTGGGTCCTTATGTCCCTCCATCCACCATCTCCCATCCTTCATATACTCCATCCATTTTGGGTCCTTATGTCCATCCATCCACCATCACACATCCTCCAGCTGCTAAGTCCATTTTGGGCCCTTACATCCCAAAATCACCTCCTCCATCTCATCCTATTCATCCTTTTATGCACCAATCACCTATCCATGTCACCCATCATAAACATCCCACTCTCATGTTCCCTAATCAGGGTCAAAAAAGGCGCATACCTACACATGCTTCATCCACATATCATCCCTAAAATCCTACCTCCATCATTCCATTCATGTTTCCTCCACATCATCGATCTTCTCGCACCCACCCCATTACTATTAAAAGCACTTTGGATGCTAAAGTAAAAATGCATAAATTTAAACATCCACATGAATCTAAAGCTCCTCATGTCCCCTTAAAAAGACATGTTGAAGAAAAGAAAAATAAAATCCAAAATCCAAATCAAACCAATAGGCCACAAAGGCTCACCAAAGCAAAAATTAAAACCACGTGGATCCCAAAGAAAAAAAATGCAACCCCTTCAAATGAAAAATCCATAGCCTTCAAATGAAAAAAATCATAATAACATCCAAAGTTGCTAATCCCAAAGCTACACATCCTCATCCACCATCTCCTAAATCTATTTTGGGTCCTTATGTCCCAAAATCCACTATCCCAACTCTTCCATTATCCCCACATCATCCATCCACTAATCCTTCTATCCTTTCACATCCACCACCATATGTGCCAATGTTGGTCCTAAAAAGATTCACCCATCACACATCCACCCCATCATTCCATTCATACACTTTCCAATATCCCGTCCATTATCCCATATATCTCCCACATCCAATCCCTCTAATCCATTCCCTAGAATAATCCATCCATCCTAATAAGGTTGTACCAACATCCAATAATCACTTCATACCTGGGTTATTCTTACCTCATGTAGAACTTGATGCTTGAGTCCTTCATCCACCCCCTTATCACATATCTTCTAGATCTACTTATCCACATCCCTATCCTTATCCATCTCCATCTGCATACTATCCAAAAATCAAAAAAAGTCAAAAAGTAAAAAAAAATCATCCAATGGTGAAGACTTGGCAAACAAGCACCTTGGATAAGTACCATGATGAAAACCTAGAAAATAGGTGTCATGTGTAAACCCCTATCCATCTCTTTCCACACTTGGATAAAACTTCATGCTGGGAATCCCCTTCATCCATCTCCTCCATCCCACCTATCTTCCACATCCTACCCATCATATCCCATTTATCTTCAATCCCTTCATCCTTCTTATGATCTTAATAAAGAAAAGGGCACCTATCTATGCCTGCTTTGGACACCTCTTGGTATGCATTCCCTTCATCCATACACTATTGTATTCCCTTTCCACATCCATCTACCTTCCTTGTCCACCAGTCATGCTACCATCAATCTTCCTTCCTTATCCATGCATCCTATCTACTTCCATCTCCCTCCCTCATCCACCATTCATATCCTCCATTTATCTCCTCTATCTTCCCATCCACTCGTCTTCCATCCATCCCTCCTCATCACACATGACATATATAGAGTGGGGGAATCTACTTCCTTTGTGACATAGTCCTTGGAGACACCATTTATCCATCATCCCCATCCTTATCTTCCCATCCATCCATCCAAAAAAAAAATACCTTCCATCTTCCAAATCCTTACCTTCCCATCTATCCATCTAGTAACCTTTTCCACATCCAAATCCTTGTCCCTCTATCCATCCCTCATAGCATCCCTTCCATCCCCCATCCTTATCTCCCTATCCATTCATCTCTATCCTCATCCTAGCTCATAATCCCTTATCATTAGTATCTAGCTATAGGCTCCCCCCCTTATGCAACCCAATGTCATCTACCTCACTATCATTGATCCCACCTCTTTCACACATCTTGCCAATCTCCTCTCACTTTTCATCACTTATCTATCCATCATATCATCATCCCAATTCATCTTTTGATGATTGAGGTAACTATCCCATCCCTAAGCTTCGTGCAATCATCCATCATCCTATCTTATCCCCCACATTTATCTTGTCTCGTCATATCAATTTAATCATTTTATCTAATTTTTGTGGTCCTCTCATTGTCCTTTTTCCATGGTCGGTCATTGGCCTTTTGTCAAACTACATTTCCCCTATGCTTTCATGTAGGCAAGGTTGATCATTTGATCCACCCCTAGGGCTTTTTTCCATTTGATCTTTTTCCTCCATCCTAGTCTCCATTATCCTCTTTCCACTTTATCCATGGTCTTTTTATTGAACTACAAGGGCCCTGCGCTTTCACGTAGGTAAGGTCGATCATTTGATCCACCCCCGGGGCTTTTTTCCATCTGGTCTTTGTCCTCCATTCTAGTCTCCATTATCATCTTTCCACTTTTATCTATGGTCTTTTATTGAACTACGAGGGTTTTGCGCTTTCACGTAGGCAAGGCTAATCTTTGATTAGCCCCCGAGCCCCTAGGTCTTTAGGGTGTGTCGGTCTTGTGTCTTGTGTCTTGCATCATGTCATCAAGTATTCCCTTACCTAGCTGGTTCTAAACTAGAAAAATCCATTAGCACCATGAGGTCCAATTGGTTCTGAATATCTTGATTCATGTTGATCACCTAATCTATCCTCCATCTTCAGTCTTAACAGGATGCATCCTTCCTAATCAGATTGCATCAATCCCATCCACCTTTTGATCATGTGGCAAAGGATATTTGAAATTGATTGTTTTCTTATGAAGCTTTTGGCATTTTTTTATCATTTGAGCTTCCTATCATACCTTTTCAAGGTTGCCATGATTCATCATATCATAGTGTGCTTTGACTAGAAAACATAGGGGCATATCTTGATCTTTTGTTTGTTTCTATCTTCTTGGTTGTCCCATGTAGTACCCACCAAGATCCTTGTGGTCTTGTGTTACATTGGGGTATCCTTTGTGTTTTTGGTTTTCCCACATTGGCCCTACCAAAGCCCCTATGACTTTGGGATGTTGGACTAACCTTTTTTTTTTGTTCCAATCACATGCATGTGATATGGAGTTACCTTGGTTCCTCATACCTTGGTGCATAGTATCTCATACTATATCAAATTTAGTGCTCATTACATGGTAGCATAATGGATAACAATTAAATTGCTTGATTTGATCACTCTCCTTTCATCTCCCCCATATCCCATTCTCTCATCTATAATTTTCCTTTATCAACATCCCCCCATCCCCTCACCCTTCATCTTTCTAATCCATTCATCCTTCATCACTCTCCTCATCTATCTATCCTATCTATTTTCCTCCCTCCCTTATTTGCATCCTCTTCATTCCATCAACTTTTCCATCTTCTTAGGATAATATAGATTTTTTATTCTAAGCATCTTTTCCTCCATCATCTTCATTCATTTCAAAAATTTCACCTCTCCATCCAATCCTAATCCATTCAATCTTGCACAAATCATCTAATCTCCTCCTTCATCTTGTTCCCAACCTTGCTACAAGCCTGATCCAATCATCATCATCGTCATCATCATCGAGATGTATCCTTCTCTATCCTTTTGTGTTGTTTTCGGATGTATCCTTCCCTCATCAACAACACTTTCATCATCATCATCAGGATGTCTCATTCCCTATCCCTTTGTGTTGTTTTGGGATGTATCCTTCCCTCATCAACAACACTCTTATCATCATCATTGGGATGTATCCTTCCCTATCCTTTTGCATTGTTTACGGATATATTATTCCCTCATCAACAACGCTCCACCCATCATCAATAAATTTTGGCTTATAGTTTGACTGGGGCAACATCACATTTGTTCTTGAATCTATTTGTAATCCCTTTCTTCTTATATTCTCTTCCCAATCTCCTATCACTTATCATCCTCTCTTATCCATCATTTTGCATCTTCCCATCTACCCTTTCATCATCTCATCCATTTTGAGATCACACTCATGTCCTCTTGAACCCACATGTCCTCTCGAGGGGGCATCCTCAATCCTTAATATTCATCTTCGCTGCTATCATCCTTCTTCCTAGTCACTCCTTTGATGAATGGGGCATCTTTCACAATCTAATCATCTTCTTCCTAGTGTTATCTTTTAATCTTCTTTGAAATGATACTACTTAGTAATTGTAGTGTTCTTTAATCAGCTCAATAACTAGGAATATGAATTCCTCTACTCAGGGATTGAACATCACAACTGGAAGTCATGAACTACTAAAGAACCTTATTTAATTATCAACCTAGGGATGTAAACTTGAAATGGCACAGCACAAGATATGCACTAATCACCTTTCCAGACATGCATGATTCTTAAAATGCCTTATACTGGAATTTTAGTACTGGAAACAACTTTACTATTTAACTTTTCTTGGAAATGAAAAACTCGAAAGATAACCTATTATACTCCTAGTGGTTGCACGAACAGTCACATTAACTTCTATGAAGGGAAATGCAGCTATTCTAACTTGCAGAATAAAAGTATGGACAGTTCCCTAAGTAGGCCCCCTTAGGTAGTGCCAAAAGTAGACAATATATTAGATGAAAAACTTCATAAGCTTTATTGATTCAATTTAAACAAGTACATGGCACAATCTCTTGGAAAATTTCTACGACTGAAAGTGTGTTACAATAGCAATTTTCTTAGCCAGCTCCTTCTCTGAAGGAGAATGGGCTATTTATTGAAAACTGATCCTAACTACTAACCAACCTTCCCTTATAAAACAAGAGGCATTTATTACTTTTAACTAACCTAAGTAAAGAGGTGAATGACAATGTAAGAACTAAGTCAAATTGTTTTAGCAGTCTTAAAGCACCATCATCCTGGATTCATGCAACACCAAGATGCCTGGCCTAGATTTCTGGAACACTCTCCCTACATGGTGAATGAGTTGAAACTGTCTCCTCATCTTTTGTTGTTGAACCAGTCTTTATGGATTTGGTCTTCAATCCTTCAAGTGGAAATTGAATTCCCTTCCTTCAATCGTGGTACCTGCAAAATATCTCACCATCTTTTCCTGAGGAAGAAGGTTAGCTCAACACGTTCATCTTTTAAGACAATCCATTACTTTATTCATTCATTCATTAAGTATTAAACTAAGGCAAACATTGTTTTAGATATGGCTGCAGGAAGTTTTGGTAGTGGAGGTTGCAGGAAGGTTTATGATCACAAAAAGCCATAAATTATTTATCAGACTAATAAAACATTAAAGGTAATAATCATGGGACTTCTTATCAGAATATACTCATAATATTTAAGTCATAAAAGGGTCTATATCCTATCCCATAAATATATTGAATGTTTGTTTTAGTATAATAAAAACAGAAAAGTATTTATAAAAGTATGATCAAAATGTGCCAAAGACTTGGCTCATCACTCCCCTCAACCAACTACTTGTTGGACCCTTCAGCAAGTCTAGCATTCCTTCTTCTGGCAAACTCTCTCAGATCTGCACTTAGTTGCTGTCCACATTCGCCATTCTGGAAACTCCAAAAGTGATCTCGCATTGCCTCCAGCCTTTGCCATCTATTATCTTCAGAACTTCTATTATAAGTGTTGTTATCCCCCTGTATAGCCAATAATGGCCATAGGAGAATAGGCAGCTGCATAACCAAGGGCAACCAATTCTCCTTCTTTGTTCTGGCATTCCTCATGTACCTTTTTGCCCTTCTGGTTGCTGCATACAAGTTATTGGGAGTATTTGGTTATGCTTTCTTTAATTGAAATGAAAGATGCTCCCATTTTTTCTAAATGTGCAGGGTTGCAACATTAAAATCATTGTTTATAATTTGGGAGTATTGAGAAAATACCTCTTGTCTTAGAGGCTCATAGTGGCCTGGCTCTTTCATCTCTCCACAATTTCTTCCAATCAAAGTAAATACCCATTCCATTTCTAGATTCATTTCTTACAGACAATGGCATATTTACTTCATCATGCATATGGCTATCAAATTGTTCTCCTCTGCTTATTTCATTGGTGATCCAGGAGATTAGAGTGCTGATATGAATATCACTGACATAACATAAGGGATTCCATTCTTTATCCTGGGATACAACCAAATTGTGCAAATAAAATTCACATACGAGGTTCCTGATGTGCAGAGGTGAATCCCTGTATGCTTCATAAAATTCCTCAGGGGTATCCAAAGAAGGATTCTTACCTTTCTAGACTCTAATTAGTTGGAAGTTCAAATACAGCTCCTTGAGATACATTGCGTAGACAGGTGAAGGTACACGACATTGCATCAGTTGTGGAACCAGCTCTACCAACTGGTTGAGAGTGTCATTCAAGTTAGAAATTTCCATATTCTTGTTCTGGATTATCCTTTGTAGTCTCTCAATTTCAAGTGCAGAAGCAGTCTATTGTTGCTGAAGTTCTTGAAAACATGCCATTCCTGTAGCAAAGTTTGTGACATGGGTGGTGGTCTATGATTATAGCACACCGCAGGTGTCTCTTGTACTTCTTCAAACACATCCACCTTACCTTGCTCTTCTTCTGACAAAAACACAACCGGATCTTCTTCCTTCTCATCACATTCCATATCTTCATGTAGCTGCTCTGCAATGGTAGCCAACTTATTCAGGCCAGCCCCTTCAAGTGTACTCACAACCTCCTCGACAATAGGTTCTTCTTCTCTCAGTTCAGGACTGGAAGGATCTAAAGGCAGTGTGGCAGGAGTAGTATTAAGTGATTGGCGGGCTGCCTGGTTCTAGAGCCTAGAGCTCCTTCTTATGGAAGTAGGAACTGTTTTATACTTTTTGGAAGATTTTGCTGCAGGAACAGAGAAGTTTCCCTTTTTCTTTCTTTTTACAGGCTCAGGGGTTGCTACAACAGGTGACTTTCCTTTCCTATCCTTGGGAGACGGCTCATGAATTTTGATAGGACCTTGTGCCAGCTGCTTGGGAGTTCTTTCAGAAAGAGGAACATCATCCTGTGAATTGGATGATTCTTGAGAAGAGGACATAGCAGCAGAGGTTTGGCCCATGGATTGGGAGGTTCGTTGCTTAAAGGGAAGAGGTTCACCCCTAGGTCCTACATTTTGAATTTTAGGGTTGAAGGGGACCATGAATTCCTCCCAGGTCATTCCCGATGCGTCTTGAATGGATTTTTCAACAAGTAATTTAATAAGGTAGTGGTGAGATACAGAGTTAACCCTACCCTTTTTAAATTTAGCATCACTGTTGGATAGCAAATTGTAAAGAAAGTCGGGAATATTCATCAACAATCCATGGTGTAAATGAGACAAAAGTTTGAAGTGATGAGAATGCAAGACTGAAAACCTACCTTCACAGGTTATGTATTTGATGATATACCCTGCCCGTGACACCCAGTCCTGCGGCAGACTCATTCTTTGTGCACCTTGCTTGTCTACCCGTAGAGGAGGGTCATTTAGCCGAGTGAACTCAGCCCTGGCGCTTCTTGCATCCCTTCCTCTGGGAAATGATTCTTCAACTTGAGGTAATCCCGTTACCTCAGCAATTCTATCAATTGATGCATTGACTGTTATGCCTCTAACTTTTGCTTCCCCATCATGAAATGTTCTTGTGAATTCCTCTGCAATGTTTGTATTAAAAGTTCTGAGCTTTAGGAAGTAATTGAGCCACCCATATTGTCTGAATAGTGGCACATGCAACACATCCTGCAACAAGATGCTATCGTCTGTAGGTTCATGCTGAATCGGCTGACCTCCCATTTCCTTGGTTTTATGTAATTAAATGCATTAAGCAATGCTCACCTGGCTTTTCCAATTGAACTTCCTGTAACCCAATTAATGAACCCTTCTGCAATTCTACAGCACTCTGCCCCTCCCCTCAACCGAAACTTTTGAACCTCTTTTCAAAAGTGACAAAAAAATAGGGAAAAAAATGTGATCATGCAATCTTTTTAGGGAGAGAGTAATCATGGATAATCGAAATACATTTAGGTTCACTATTGCAAGAAGGAAAGACTGTTTGATTATTAATTATAGGTTTCATATATTGAGGGTTCTTGACAACTGACAGGACAAGCTTATGGCGGCGATATTAAGGACGTGGCGAAGTAAAAACGTGCTCAATCGTGTGAATGAGCCGAAGGAAATGGCAACCATATAGGAAATTATTCACGCTAATTAATATGAAATTAAATGCAATAAATAAAGTAACTGAAGCAATCTTAAAGTGAAGTGGAGCGTACCTGGAGTGAATCGTCGTAATTATCTAATGTGACTTCGTTCTTCATTGCAATAAGTGACACGGAGAAACGTGGATGATATGGGAAATGACAAGTGGATGATGTGGAAGAGAGAGAATGAGTACGGATTGTGGATGAAGTGAATGAATGGAATGGGGATCTTATTAGATGACCCCTTTATTATGATTTGGAATGCACTTTTATGGATGGCCCAAAAATTTGAGCCTAGGCTCAATTCCATTGGCTACAGGATCGCTGCCATCCTGCTCAATTTCGAACTGTCCAAGAAATGTTTCCTTGTCAATGGGTTTAGAATAGAGCTTTAGGCGATGCCCATTGACTAGTAGCTTGAATCGGACCTCATCAATGGTCCTTAATTGAACAACACCATTGGTGAATACCTCCTCTATCTCATATGGACCCAACCATCTGGTTTGTAGTTTTCCTGGACTGTCCTTATATCGTGAGTCATAAAGCAAAGCCCAATCTCCTGCTTTGAATTTATTTTCCTTAATGTATTTATCATGCCACCTTATTCTCTGATTTTGTATCATCTCAGTGTGCTGCAGGGCATTCTTTTGAAGCTCATCTAGAGCATTGAGCTACATGACTCTGTCCTTTTGTGCATTTGTTAAATCCATGTCCATCTCTAATGTTGTTCTTAGAGTCTTATGTTTGAATTCTATTGGCATCACAGTTGTTTTACCATACACCATTTCAAAAGGTGTATATCCTGTAGCAGTCTTCCAGGTAGTACGATAGGCCCATATAGCTTCTGGTAACCTTGCGGCCCAGTCCTTCCTATGAAAATCTATAGTTTTAGTCAAAATGGCCTCTATGTCCCTATTGGTGACCTCAACCTGGCCATTGGCCTGGGGGTGATAAGGAGTTGATTTCCTGTGCCATATATTGTATTCATTTACTAAGGCTGTGATAAGTGTAGAAGTGAATTGTGCTCCTTGATCTGTCACTATTTCCTTAGGGACACCAAACCTGGTGAATATTTCCTCACAGAGGAATTCAGCTACTTTATTATCCCTAGCATGTTCTGCTAGGTTTAGCCTCTACCCTTTTATCACATAATCAGACATACAAGGATGTAGGACTTGGCTCATTGAAGGTGGACTGCACCTGGTCCTACAAAATCTAGTCCCATTTGTCAAGGGGTGTAATGACACCTGCAGCTAGAGGCATCTCATCAAATCGTAGCTGGTCTTCCTATCCTTTGGAATCATTACATCTCCTAGCATATTTGGCCACATCTCTATGCAAAGTTGGCCAATAGTAGCCGTGATTTAAATTTCATTGCTGTTCTTGGTAAGAAATGCTTTCACCACACAACCCATCATATCATAAGTGTCTCTTGTACACATCTCCTTTACAATTTGATTCGCCCTCGTGATAAAAACATGTAATTCCATAACCAAGAAAAGTTAAAGTTTCTTTCTACCACAATATCTTTCCTTAGGAGAATTGAGGAGGAGTTCTTCTGGTTGCCAGATAATTTGCTATATCAACATACCATGGATGAATAACCTTGATTGAAAATAGGTGCTCATCAAGAAAGGAGTCTTCAATAAGTGTAGAGTCATCTTGCCTTTGAATTCTAGAAAGGAAATCAGCAACCACATTGGATTTACCTAGCTTGTCCACAATTGTAATATCAAATTCCTGCATCAACAATAACCATCTGGCCAGTCTCCCAGATATTGAGCTTTTGTTCATGAGATACCAGATTG
Source organism: Sequoia sempervirens (assembly GCA_007258455.2). Classification (NCBI taxonomy): domain Eukaryota; kingdom Viridiplantae; phylum Streptophyta; class Pinopsida; order Cupressales; family Cupressaceae; genus Sequoia; species Sequoia sempervirens. The sequence continues at coordinate 15,274 of VDFB02184016.1, forward strand.
TTGCATGATTAGTGGAAATATCTGATAATCGTGTGATGTAATTCCTGAATTTATTGAGGGCATAGATGATTGCCAACATTTCTTTTTTTGTAACAGTGTAGTTTAATTCAGCCCCTTGCAGATTTTTGCTTATATAGTAGAGTGCATGTTCTATTGATCCATCCTTCTGCCCTAACACTGCTCCAATGGAATAATCCGATGCATTAGTATGAATATGAAATGGAAGTAACCAATCAGGTCCTTTTAGAACAAGTGCCTATGTAAGGGTGACTTTTAAATCAAGGAATGCTTTTTCACATTCCTCAGTCCAAGAAAAATTTGCATCTTTCTTCAGCAGACTGTATAAGGGGCATGTTATTTGGCTGAAGTCCTTGATGAATCTTTTGTAGTATCCAGCATGGCCTAGAAAGCTCCATACTTCTTTCTGCTTGGCAGGAAAGGGTAGATTAGAGATGACCTCAATCTTAGTAGGATCAACCTGTATTCCTACAGTAGAAATATAATGACCAAGCACTATTCCCTCCTGCATCATCATGAAGCACTTTTGACTATTCAACGATAGGTTGTGATCTTCATATCTCTATAGTACTTTCTTCAAGTTGGCTTGAGCTTCTTCAAATGTTGTACCATAAATAATAAAGTCATCCATGTATATTTCCATGCAATCATATGAGATGTCTAAGAAGATACTTATGACTACCCTCTGGACAGTTGCAGGAGCATTACAGAGACCAAAAGGCAAAACTTAATAGGAAAACATTCCCCAAGGGCATGTAAAAGTAGTCTTTTCTTGATCCTCATGAGCAATCTTGATTTGATTATATCCACTGAATGAGAAGTACTTTTTCCCAGCTAAATTATCTAGAACTTGATCAATGAATGGAAGAGGAAAGTAATCTTTCTTTGTTGCCAAGTTGAGTTCTCTGTAATCTACACATACCCTCCATTTTCCTCCTTTCTTAGGAATAATAACCAATGGGGAAACCCACTGAATATCTGAGATTGGGTAGATAAAGCTAGTTGTTAACAGTTTCTGCAATTCTTCTTTAACAATTTCTCTCAAAGCTGGATTAATTCTTCTTTGAGGCTGCCTAATAGGTCTGAACTCACTGTTAATGTATATGCGATGTGTACATAATTTTGGGTCTAAACCCTTCATGTCACCATATTCCCAAGTAAAAGCTAACTTATGACTGGTAAGCATTTTGACCATAGATTCCTGTTGCTCACTTGTGAGGTTTTTATTGATGCTCAAGGTTTTTCCTGCAGCTACCTCAACTTGGGAGGTTAAATCTACCATAGATACTTCAGATAGAAATGGCATCTCTACCTTTTGGGGTAGCAAGGTGTGTAAGCAGTCAGTTGCTATAGGATAATGAGCTGATGTAGACGAAGGAAGAATGGTCTGCAAGGAACATGGATTTTTTTCACAATGAAAATATTCAGTACCATAGTTATTTAGTAGGATATTGGACAGTATATCTTCTTCTTCTTCTTGTGCAATGAAAGGTTCTCTGGTAATCATCATTAAATTGGCCACGGAGTTCACTTCCTCCCCTTCTCCCAAATCTGGCCAAACAACCTTTCCAGACTCAAGTTGGGGCAGGGTTGGAGAATAGAGGGTAAGCTTCTTTGTGCTATATCCATCAGATATTGTCATATTACCCGACCTACAACCAATGTAAGCATCAAAAGTAGCCAACCAAGGCCTTCCTAGTATGACAGGGTATCCCCCCAATGATGCCTTCGAAGATAAGACCATAAAGTTAGCAGGGTACTCCCAAGAATCCAAGGTGACTACTAGGTCTTCAACTACCCCATCAGGTTTGACAGTTGAGCTATCAGCAAGCTGTAATATTGTAGGTGTAGCCCTTAGGTCTGAAATATTAAGTCTTACAACCAGGTCCTTTGTCATGACATTGATAGCTGCACCAAGATCTACTAAAGCATTCTTAATTTGCAACCCATTAACATTGATCTCCACAACAGGGCTTCCTGGATCCAAGTATTTTGGGATGCTAAGCTTCCCTAGCATTAAGTCAGAGAGTTGACCTATGACATGGATAGTTTGAGGGTCCTTCCTTTTCCTCCCCGGTTTCTTCAAACATGCCTCCTTGATGGCCTTGCCATAGATAGGTACTTCTTTGATTGCTTGGAACAAGGGGATTTTCACACATATATGCTTTAGCTGGTCAAGGATGTCAAAGGTAGGTTCCTCTTATTTTTTTACATTTTCACCTTCCAACCTTTGTGGGAAAGGAGGGGACACTTTATCAGATGCCTTAGGTAATGATGGAATCTGAACTGGCCATTTGGTTGGGCTTGGTCATTGGTATCTTTTCCTTGGTGAATCTCCTCAGATGGCAATTCTAAGATTATGGGAGGAGATGGTGTGGGAAGCACAGTTTCTGAACGTAAATTAATATTATTCAGGTTAAGAGCATAGGCAGGCTGATGATTAGGATCAACAAAATAGACTTGCTGCTGCTGCTGCGGTTGCTGGTTATTTGGATTAGGTGCTTCCTGAGCAGGTAGTTGGGTTGGTTTTGGATTCTGACCTTGATTAGCTGCAGGAGGTGGCATAATGGATTGCTGCAGGAAACCAGTGGGTGGATTTGACCATTGCTGGCCTCCTCTCCATTGGTTGGACTGTTGCCAATTCCCTTGCGGAGGCTGCCACTGATTTTGCTGTGGTGATTTCCAATTCCCTTGTGAGGATTTCCAACAGTTTTGCTGGGCATTTGGCCAAGGGTTATTCCACTGAGGTTGGGAGTATGGCCCATAGTTTGGAGGGTACTAGTTTTTCCATTGACTATTATATGAACCAAAATTTTGCAAAGGGTCCCGAGGCATACCTTGTCTTGGGGCCCATGGCCTGCGCTGAGCAACAAAGAACACTTCCTCCTCTCCCTCAATGGTTTTGAACTCAGTAGGGAGATGTTGTACCTCCAAATTGGCCACTGTTTTGCATCGGCAGTCTTTCTTTCTTTGTCGGCAGTGGGGGCAATATTCAACTAACATTGCCTCGGCTTCCTCTTTCTTCCTTCTAGCTTGCATAGTATCCAGTTGAGTAGCTACATCATTGATGATATCCTGCTTGAAGTCAGACAAGAGATTGGTAATCTCCCCTTTAGATATTCCAGAGCCACTTCCTTTTATAGAAGAAGGTCTAAACCCCCTTCCCTTCTTTACAGATGCTCTGGAGTAATTGAGATAGATTTTCTTGATATCATCCCAATCACTTTGGGTGACATCACCTCCTACCATGAGGTCAAGGGCCTCCATGCAAGTATCATTGACTCCCCTTAAGAAGAGAAGTTTTTGAGATTCCTCATTCAGCTCATGATGAGTATTCTTCTGCACACTAAACAAGAATCTTGACACATAATCCTCCAAGGTTTCATCCTCCTTTTGTGACATTTTGAAGATGTCATCTCCTCTCAGATCATTTCCTCTACAATACTCTTTATATTTACTCAAGAAAGAGTCTTCATTTCATCCCAAGTGTTAGCTACATTGCTTCCCAATCCCATGAACCATCTCAAGGCTGCCTCCTTTAGAGTAGAGGGAAACAATTTCAGCTTGTGTGCTGAGGTTGTATAGTCATAGCTTCTACAAAGGATGTCAAATTCAAACAAGAAGGTATGAGGGTCCTCAGTAATAAGTCCATAGAACTTTGGCAGTAAGGAGGCAGGGATGTTCTTGAGGTTATTATTGTCATGTAGGTCAGGAATTAGAAATAGAAAAATAGGGTTTGCCATTCTTGGATTTGCTCTTGGTTGATGAACTACAAGAGCAAGTGGATTATTTGATTCTGTTCCTTTGGATAGGTTACAACTTAGTTCAAAGGAAGAAGATGAAGTAACTAAGTCTTGGCCAGCATCCAGATATGAGTCGTCTTGGAATAGGTTTGGTTCAATCTCTTCAATATCTATGCTCCCAGGAAGGAATCTTCCAAATTGGTCTCTTCTTCTATGCATACAACAAAAGTAAACTAACTATGGAGATGCTGGAATGCAGAATTCTAAACTAAAAGTACTAAGAATGAAATCTTAAACTCTTTACTAGCATGCCTGTAATAGGTTCTTAGTTTGACACCATCCCCGGCAATGGCGCCAAAAATGTAGTGTTCTTTAATCAGCTCAATAACTAGGAACATGAATTCCTCTACTCAGGGATTGAACATCACAACTGGCAGTCATGACCTACTAAAGAACCTTATTTAATTATCAACCCAGGGACGTAAACTTGAAATGGGACAGCACAAGATATGCACTAATCACCCTTCCAGACATGCATGATTCCTAAAATGCCTTATACTAGAATTTAAGTACTGAAAACAACTTTACTGTTTAACTTTGCTTGGAAATGAAAAACTCGAAAGATAACCTATTCTGCTCCTAGTGGCTGCAGGAACAGTTGGCAGCTCTGTGTTTCTGCCAGCTGTAGGAACAGTCACATTAACTTCTATGAAAAGAAATGCAGCTATTCTAACTTGCAGAATAAAAGTATGGATAGCTCCCTAAGTGGGCCCCCTTAGGTAGTGTCAAAAGTAGACAACAGATTAGGAGAAAAACTTCATAAGCTTTATTGATTCAATGTAAACAAGTACATGGCACAATCTCTTGGCTAAATTTCTAAGACTGAAAGTGTGTTACAATAGCGATTTTCTTAGCCAACCCCTTCTCTGAAGGAGAATGGGCTATTTATTGAAAACTGATCCTAACTACTAACCAACCTTCCCTTATAAAATGGGAGGCATTTATTACATTTAACTAACTTAAGTAAAGAGGTGAATGATAATGAAGGAACTAAGTCAAATTGGTTTAGTAGTCTTAAAGCGCCATCATCCTAGATTCATGCAACACCAAGACATCTAGCCTAGATTTTTGGAATGCTCTCCCTGCATGGTAGATGAGTTGAAACTGTCTCCTCATCTTTTGTTGTTGAACCAGTCTTTATGGATTTGGTCTTCAATTCTTCAAGTGGAAATTGAATTCCCTTCCTTCAATCGTGGTACCTGCAAAATATCTTGCCATCTTTTCTTGAGGAAGAAGGTTAGCTCAACACGTTCATCCTTTAAGACAATCCATTACTTTATTCATTCATTCATTAAGTATTAAACTAAGGCAAACATTGTTTCAGATATGGTTGCAGGAAGTTTTGGTAGTGGAGGTTGCAGGAAGGTTTATGATCACAAAAAGCCATAAAGTATTTATCAGACTAAAAAAAACATTAAAGGTAATAATCATGGGACTTCTTATCACAATATACTCATCATATTTAAGTCATAAAAAGGTCCATATCCTATCCCATAAACAGACTAAATGTTTGTTTTAGTATAATAAAAACAACAAAGTATTTATAAAAGTATGATCAAAATGTGCAAAACTTGGCTCATCAAGAAGGATGAAGAGAGATTGAGGGAAATATACAAAAATTACTACCGAACTGGGGAGGTAGATGATATGGCAGCTTTGGTGCCAAATATTTTGGAATGTAGAGATCCTTTGAGGGTCTATGCTCTGCTCCTGAAAGAGAAGTATCTCTCCTTTAAGTTGTCAAGACTTGCCTTAGGTTTGAATCCTTCTATTGATACCCCTATGGAAGTTTTCAATTCTTATAGGGTGCCTCCC
>VDFB02184017.1:0-11222 GCA_007258455.2 Sequoia sempervirens
GTCCAAGAAAAAGGCTTAAAAAAGCCCTAAATTTCTCAAAAATAGAGATAGCCCTGTGTACGGCCTGAGAAGGGCTGAAACCAAGAAAATCTTGTAGTGCTCTAAAATTGAGTCAGGGTTCCTTCTCTATGGTTGTTATTTTCTTGTAGCAGGGAGGAGTATTAAACATTTTTCTTGTTGGAGGAGGCCTAATTCTTGTAGCCTTTCCAAACCCTAAGCTAGAGTTTAAGGAAAGCGATAGAAGAATGGAACTTTGAGCTTGGACAGGGAGCATTCCTAGACCATTTTGAAGTCAAGTAAACCATTCAAGTTAACACACACCCCTGTAACAGAGTTAGGAAACATTTTGAGCATGGTTAGCCTTTAAGGTGATTAAGGGCTAGGTGGTGAAAGAGAGGAAGAACATCAAGTGAGGCTTGGTGAATAAATTGCAACTTGATAGCAAGGTTGGCAGAGAAGACCGGGGGTACCTAAATACTTTTAGGGCCTATAGGTTGAATGGTGGAGAGAAACACCAAGGGTTATTCAATTTGAGACCCAAAGCATTGAGATTGAGACTGTCTCAATCCAACCTTGTTTCTATCGGTATAGATTGTATACCTTAGGGGAGAGCTTGTCTCTTAATGGGGGAGAGATTCAAGGAGGATATAAAGTTTCCCTTTTCCATTGATGTCAAAGGGGGAGAAGTGTGCATGTTAGATTAGTTTTTCCACCAATATCAAAGGGGGAGATTGTTGTAGTCTGGGTGTCATTGATTTCAAAAGTGTGAGTTTGGATATCATTGATGCCAAGAGAATGTTGGAGTTGGTTGCAATTTGGTTGTTAGTATTGCATTCTAGTTATTTTGTTGCTAGAGTCTCTATGAGATGCTCTACATCTCTACGCTTTTGTTTTGTTGCTCCTATGATCAGGAAGTCAAATTTATATGTTGTCATATCATGTGTGATCCAAGTTTCATTTTTTTTTGGATTATTAGAAATGGTTTTTGGAAGTGGAAATTTGGAGATGTGCTTTTTATATGAGAATGCTCATAGTGGTGAAAATTTTGGCTTTGCATTCCTCTGCATTTTTAAATTTGGATGTGCAAATCAAAATTTAGGTTTTTATGTTGTGAAGGTCCTATATTGTCTGGTGGCTACTTTTTATGTTTTTTGGTTTGTGTGAACTTGTTGTATGAAGTGGTGAACTAGCTAGTGGAGAGTGTTCCTAAATATCTTGTAATGTTTTATGTTTCTTTGCAATATTTTTTATAGTTTCTTTGGAACAAATTGTGGTTTAGAATGAAGTCTCTACTAGGTTATGCTTTCACTTGACCAACTGAGGTATGTTTAAGGTGTACACCATAAATAATTTGTTGTACAAAGTTCAAGGAGTGTTTGGATATTTTGCATGGTTTATGTTGACTCATTTAGGATAAGTGCAAGTAATGTTTAACCTTTCATGAGTACCACCAAATTTGTAAAGGCCAACATGCTACAATTTTCATGTTTTCTTGCTTAAGGCCAACCTAATTTGAATTTATGAAGCATGCAGATGTTTTCAATTGAAGATGAACGTTTTTATGAGTGTATAGGACCATGTTAGGTGTGTGTTGGGATCCATAAGGTGTGTTCCTCTTCCTGGTGTTGTGTGTTGTCCATTTTGGGTCTTTCCCTTCTACACATTTCATGGAGTTGTAGAAAGAATGAAAATGACACTATGGAGAAGGCTAGAAGTATGTTAAGTGGTGCTAGTATAGAACAAAGTTTTTGGTTTGAAGTTTTTGCCACTACATATTACTTGATTAATAGATCTCCTACGTTAGCTCTTGTTGATAAGAGGTCTAAATGCATGTTTGAGTCACAATCCTTCATTAATAAATCTTATAGTTTTTGGTTACGATGCATATTCACATGTTCCAAACAAGAATTGAACAATGTTGGAGAACAAGGCTATAAAATATATCTTCATTGGATATAGTTGTGGTGTGAAAGGATACAATATTTGAGATCTTGTTGCATGGAAGGTAATATATAGTAGAAGCTCTATTTTTAGAGAAAATAAGAATTCTTATATGGCATTGCAACCAAAACAAAGTAAATAGGAAGATGTGGTTCAATTTCCTTCTACACCTGAGAAAGTTGAATCGAGGCCCATGGATAGACAAGAAGTTGAGGAGAGCTCATCTAGCTTTGAATCTCCAGAAGAGGAGGAAGAGCCTCCAACGTAGCTTGTTAATAGGTCTACAAGGCATAGAAAACCACTTAAAAGGTGTTCACTTGATGATTGGAGATGTATTTTTGCTTCAAATACTAATATGGATGAACCCATATCGGTAGAAGAGGCATATGGTATGAATGATGCAAAATCCTAGAAGATTGCTATGGATGAAGAAATGACAGCTTTGAAAAAGAATGATACATGAGAGATCTTGTACCATTGTTTGAAGGAAGAAAATATGTTGTTTACAAATGGTTGTTCAAGATAAAGATTGGTTCAGATGGAGGTATTGATAATTACAAAACAAGGTTGGTTGCAAAAGGTTACTCTCAAGTTGTTGGTGTTGATTATGGTGAGATATTTTCTCCTATTGCAATAATGACATTGATTAGATTTTTACTTTCTGTTGCTACTACTTATGATTTAGAGGTTGAGAAAATGGACGTGAAAACTACTTTCCTTCATGATGATTTGGAGGAGGATATTTATGACACAACCATATCAATATGTGGTGAAAGGTAAAAGCAAATTAGTTTACAAATTGAAGAAATATTTATATGGTCTAAAATAGAGTCCTAGGATGTGGTACCAGAATTTGATACATATGTGTTAATTTTAGGATTTGAGTATTCTAAATCTGATCATTGTGTTTATTATAATAACTAATGGTGATCGTTTCCTATTTATTGCAGTATATGTTAATGATATATTATTTATTGGTAAATAGAAATTTATGATCTCAAAACTGAAATCTCAACTTGCTAGTAAATTTTAAATGAAAGGCCTTGGTGTAGGTAGATACATTCTTGGAATGAAAATTAAAAGAGATAGAGTGAACATAAAGCTATGGCTTGCAAAAATTATGCCAATTCAATTTTACAAAATATTGATATATAGGATTGTAGATCATTGTGTGTTCCTTTTTCAGTTGGAACAAATTTATCTATTTTATATTGTGAAGCATCTCCATTAGAGATGGAAGACATGAGAAAAGTTCCTTACCAAAGTACTATTGGAAGTTTGATGTATGTTATGGATTGTACTAAAACAAACATTTCCCAAGAAGTGGGAGTTATTTTTAGATATATGTTGAATCCTGGTATAGTTCATTGGGATGCAATTAAAATAGTCTTCAAATATTTATGTGATACCTCAGAGTATTCCTTGTTTTATCATAGTAATTTGAATGAAGATGATGTTTCCCTTGCTATTCATGGTTATTTGGATTCAGACTGGGTAGGTGATGTTGATAGTAGATTAACTATGAATGCTTATGCATTTACTTTATTTGGTGGTGTAATTAGTTGGATGAGCAAGTGATGGGTTGTGGTTTCTTTGTCCACAACTGAAGTTAAGTATATGGTGGCTACTCATGCTTGTAAAGACACCATTTGGCTTAATATACTATATTCATAAATTGGAATAAAATAAGGTGTAGTGACAATTTTGTTGCAACATTCAGAGTGTGATATGTCTAGCTAAGAACTCAAAATTTCATGGCAAGACCAACCACATTCAAATAAAATATCATTTTTTTAGAGATATGACCAAAGATGGCAGGGTGAAGCTAGTTAGGTAGATAATTTGATGAATGTTGTTGATTCATTAACTAAGTATGTGAGAATAGAGAATTTCATATGGTGTTTAGAGTCTATGGAATTTTCAACCCCTAGCAATTAAGATATGATGGTTATAAACCCTCTTGTTGCTCTTGCAAGGTGCTTGCAAGTGGTAGATTTTTTGGGAAAATGTGTCTCAACCTTGTAATTACATAAGGTTTAGTGTTGATAGGTAAGCACAGAGGGAGGGGGGTACTCTCCTGTGAGGGGTCCAAGGGGATCATCCCCCTAGCAAGGTGCCCCCAAAAGCCAAATTTTATGTATATTGTATTATTGTAAATCTAGACCATTCATCATTAGGTCTAAGATGTGATGATAGATATTTTGTTGGATTGATGCTCCCTAGAAGGCAACCCTATTTTACGATGGCATTATATTACAACTATTTATTGCGATGTATTATAAGAGTCTGATAGTTGTCATATTTCCTCTAGATCTATGGTTGGTGATACTCCTATGAGAAGGTTTCTTTGCAAGTATGTTGTAATCTTTATTATTTTTAAATAATATATTGGGTGGCTTTTGGAGTATGGAATTTTTCTACTAAATGGTTTTCCCCACGTAAATCACTGTGTTGTGGTATGCATCATATTTATGATTATTTTTGTTTAGGTTTATGTAACTGCTGAAAAGATCAGTAAATTTTTGCATTGTACTCCTCTCAAGATTAGTTTAGGAAGTTGTTCTACTACCTTCGATTCCTTACAAGCAAGCCCCTAAATGGCACCATTTATTCTCTTTTTGAACATGGAGATATCAGGTCTGGAGAAGATTGAAGGAAGCTTGAATATCCATTTTTCATTGTTGCATTCAAAGCCCTACACGTTGTCAAGCCATGAAAAATCACATAATTATCTGACATTGATCTGACAAATTTATAGGTAGAATCAAGAATCTTAGATCTGAAATCAAAGGATTGCAAAAATATATCCAAGATACCCCTACAAGGACATAGTCACCCTTGGGAAACACTGTCCTCCTATTCAAACCATCTTTGAATTTACAGGATAGGTGCAAAAAGATTTCCCCTTCTCATATTTTCTTGCAAACTTCTGTTATCATTTTTTGATTGTCAAAATATTGCATTTTCATATTATGGCACATAGTTTAATTAGGTTAATCAAAGAAAATCAATTCCAATTCATATCCAACCCCTATAAGGATGCAAGTCCAGGTATGATTTGTTGGTGCAAATGGAGTTATTTCCTAACTATTTTTTAGTGAGGACATATTCACATCATTAATAAGTTTACCTAGGATTTAGTTTCCTTAGTGGAATTCTAGAAACTAGTATTAATGGGGCCATAACTCATTAATTAGCTTATAGTTATCTAGGAATTTAATATTTCACTCATACATTTAAAATTATACATTAAAAATTTAATGTTTGCATCCAAGGTGGTTATCGAACCTCCTCTCACCTTACCTATATAAATAAGGTGCTTGTTCATTGTAAACCATCTCACATCTCATTATCTCATCATGTTCTAGATATTCTAAATCAATTCATCATAGATTGTCATTTGATCAAATTGTCTTCTTGCTCATGATGCATCACTTTCTTGTTCATGTGGATGATGTCTTTCTTGGTTGATCCTTTGAAGTGTACACAACTTCATTTGGGTTATTATTCATTCATATTTCCAACATGGTTGACTCACCTATATGTTTTAAAGTCAATCTGATCACCTTGTTCATTTGCATCCTAATGAAATCCTAGAAAACTGAAGCCTTGGTTTTAGGGTTCTATTGTATTTAGGACGCTCGCCCCCTTTTTCTTCATTTCAAAACCTTATCATAAAATTGACTCTAGTTAAAATTTTAAAATAAAATTATACGAATCTAATAGTTTTAGGAAAACATGCTCAACTAAAAATATTTGTGCCACAGAGGCACCAAGTAGTTTGAGTGAAATACTTTTTCTTGAAAATATTCTTTTGGCCCAAAGTGTAACATGGTTTTCAACTTGCACCCTAGATTATAATGATCCACATCCTATGGCATCTAGATACATCTATATTAGGAAAATCAATAAAGTAGTAACATATTATTCTTTTTTTACACACCATTTATCTCTTGTTGTGTACTCCAAATTCTATTTCTATTTTGTCTCCTCTATGCAAAAACACCGTAATGGTGAACATAAAACCATGAGAATAGGTGAATGATCTATGCACAACAAATGTATCATTTTATTATTTTATTTTAAATATTTCATACAAGCTTCTTCAATGTACACATGAATGTAATGTGGATCATTTCTCTTCAAGAAATGGTGAATGTTCTATGTTCTATCTCATGCATATACTCAGAAAAATTATATATTATATTCCATTCAAAAACCCTTTGCATTCTTATACAATTCTAAGATGTCTCACCCATAGACTTATGTAACTATGTAATTCAAAAAAAATAAAAATATATTATGCATACCCCATAAATAAATTTTATGATCTTAAAACCACACACATGTTACCCACACCATCCTACAAATTCTTTATTCATAAATTCAATAGATTTAGTAACACCTCCCCAATCATCATGCCACACAAATATTTCACATCTTCATATTGGGCATCCCCAACACATGTATCTCTACATTATGCACTATCAACACATGGATAATTTTATATGTTCTTCCTTTCTGACTTTATATTTAACTATATTCATAGGACACATGAAACAAAATCATCCACATGCTATGTTTTCTAAAGAAAGTGAAACTTAGAAGGCCATATACCATGTAATTTGGATCCATACAACCTTGAATTTAGTTACTATATAACAAAATGCCACATAATACATTTTCCATAGACTATTATTTTGATTCTTGACAATATCCTACCACTAGACCTAGCTAGCAAGAGTCAACATCAACTATAATTATTTTTACTATACACAACAAATATTAGAGATCCATTCTAATATATCTTTGACTTGGTAGTTATATAGTCTATCCTAGTGATCTATCACTATAGCCCAAAATGTCATTTTTTAAACCAACATTCACCCCATATCTAGTGTTTTTTTTCATTTAGTATAGGAAAATTAGAAAATATACTCAAACCCTTTTCTAAACACAATGATTTTCATTCTCATATTTTTGCATGAATATATAATTGTATTTATCCATGTTTGTATATATGAATAGAATTTGTGATTTTGCTACATATTTGTATCTTAATACATTATAATTTTCACATATTCTCTAGTATGTTCTACTACATATAATATAATTCATAGCATTATTGGGTATGTGCAGGATCATGATGGGCCAAAAAGTGGCGATATGATGGGTATGTGTAGGGTATGTGGCTGATGAATTTTTTCCTACCCAAAATTGATGAAATGAAAAGGGTTTTTAAAGGATATTATCAAATTTCCACCAATATAAATTATGCTTTACTTTGCATTTAATAAATAATTATTATTCATTTTCTATTTGAATTACGACTAAAGCCCTAATTAATAGGATGGCTGAAAAACATTTATAGCTTTCAAATGGTATCACATTTTTTGAATCCAAAACATGCATCACATTCTATGCTTCACATACTATAGGATTAAAAAAAAATGAATTTAATGAAGTTTTGACCAAGTTAAGGTGGTCAGACATACAAGTTTTTATATTTTTGAAAATTTGTAATAAAAAAATCATAATTAATTATTTACTTGGAAAAAAATTACAAAAAAATATTCATCACATTTGGACATGAGTCCTCTACTTATATCTAAAATATTATAAAAAAATATTATCATTTTATTGTGGTTAGGATGGTCAGACAGACACCTACTTCTTATTTTTTCCCTGAAATTTAAGTACTACTGCATTGAAATTTCAAATTTTCACCAAATAGTTTTTTTTTTAAAATATAAACCTAGTAGTTTAGAAACTACATTCAATTTGCTACAGATTCTATTCTTACATATTTTTGAAATAATATAGATAACTTATTCAAATTTTTATGTCAAGTTTCCTAACTCTGATTTTTCTGAATTTTTTGTGACTTAAGGGCCTGTTTTTCCCATGATGATCCTACACATACCTTATTTAATTTATTTACATCATTTAGATATGTTGTTAATCATCCTCGAATTTCTTTATTTCACCTCTAAAACCACTCCTAATCTATAATGATATTTTTTTGTGAATGGATAGTAATATTTTAAGACTATTACATAACCAAACCTCTTTCTTTTTCTTATATTTTCACCAAATTTATTGTTGTGAGTCACGTATATTATTCATCTTGTTGACCTATATCAAAAATAAATTATAACAAGTTTAATAGTGTCCAAATATCTTTCTTCTAAGTAATACCAAGTAAATCGAAGGGTTTCATCGACTTTCCTATGATAAGTACTACATACCACTAGATGAAGGACAAATTCATACTATCAATGTCCATATCAATCATTGTACATTTTTTCTAAATGAATGGTTCATTTCCTTAGGCATTGCATCTTAGTTGGTTTGTCTTATTTATAGTAGGAACAACTAGAAAGGATTTAGTTTCCAAATCATCCTTATCAACATGACTTGGGTTAAAATTAAATTCTCTTTTATTCACTATAGTATTTGTAAATCCTTTGAATAGTTAATTCATTCCCCAAATGAGATGGTGATGGTTTTTTTTAGAAATTAAGATATCAGGCTACTGATAATCACAAATGAAATATAAGATGATTGAAATGAGAATTGAAAGATGTAAAAATTTAACATACTACACAATATGCACATAGTGACAACCCTTCCAAATAAAAAAACCCCTTAAAGCACCATTCTATTAATTTTTTTAAAAAAAATTATCTATAAAATTCTAGATAGAATCTATGGATATTACTTCTCCCAACTTCCACATGGCCAATAATACCTCTTATGCATAGTGATAGAATTCACTGTAAATCTCTAAATTCATGAATTTTCTCATTGAAAAAGAACTTTCTTAAATATATAAGGGGTGGAAAAATACCTAAAAGGGTATTAGTCACACCTATTTAAAGCTATGATTTATAAATAATTAATAATCTAATAGTTTAGTATACTATCATAAATAAAAAGGTATATAATTTGTAAAGCATACAATATGCATAAAGTTTTAAAACTTGGTCTTTGTATATATATCTAGACTATGACCCCTAATTATATTATGTTCTAATAGTTTTAGATATGGGATTTCTTTTATTGACCATAAAATCACCATTTCTCATCAATCAACAAATCTAATTCCCCTTGGATAATGCTAAAGGAACTAAATGTATCAAGTGTTTCTAAAGGTATTTTCACATGATTAGTGATATGGTATGCTCTATATATTGGCCCTCTTGGCTAGTTAGAAATTCAAAACCATCAATTTAGATGAATCTATTTGTTTTTTTAATTTTATTCAAGGAGTAAACACTTTTGAACTAGAGCTATGAACCAAAATACAATCATTCAATAATACCACCCCAACAGGGTTTGAACCTTAATAGAAAGAACAAAAATTCTACCTTTAAACCATCACACCATTCCAATACTGGATAGATGATTCTATTTGTTATATTTAAGAGTTTTTCCCTAATTTTATGCTTGATAAATTAGTCTTTCAATAACATTTTTAATGTTAAAAATTGTGGACATGGAAAAATCATCCCTTTTTCTTTGGTTGATTTGGTATTAATTGATGAAAAAATGGACTTGATGTCACCTTGATCTAGTGTTGTGAGGTGTTTCACACATCCACATTAGGTCTTGGTCCCTGGAAAACTGAATAAAATGCATGTCTTGTAAAGCTGTTGTAAATAATTGCAAATGAATTTCACACTTTTCTTTACTTTTATTAAGCATTTAAGTCTAATGGTCCTTCCCCCCCACACTTTTGAATTAAATATTATTTTAATTAAAAAGTTATCCTTTCCCTCTTCTTCTATAATTAAATAACGATTTCAATTATTTAATTATTTGTTAGCCTTTTCTCTCTATAATCAAATAAATGTTATATTTATTCAATTATTTATCCTTTCTTTATCTCCCCAATTAAATAATTATTTTTAGTTATTTAATTATCTATTTATTTGTTCTCACTTCTCTCTTTAAATAAATAAAATTAATATTTTATTTATTTCTCGTATGTTGGCCACCTAAATTAAATAATATTTATTATTTAATTTTTTCCAACAACCTTTTTTTTGTGCTAATCTTATCTTCCATCTCAAGTCTTTATCTATCCATTTCTTTCTTCTCTCAATTAACCTCCACCCTTGATTAAATTATTTTCTAATTTAATCTTGGCCCTTGATCATGATCCTTATTCTCTAGCCATTCACTTAACTCTTCTCTATAAAAGGATACCTTTAAATGCTAATTCATAATTCAATCACTCATTCAATCACATTCATCATTAACTCATATTGTCAAGTCAAGAAAACAATAATTAAGCATTCAAGATAGCATTCAAGCTCACTTCTAAGGTATTCAAGAGTAAGATTAGTCATCCATTGTTGCAGCAATTCAAGATCACTCATCATGACAAGTTTCTAATTGCATTATGTCTCATGTTTTATTATCTTATTTCATCATTTTGGTTTAATAACCTAAATGGGGTTTGACCAAGGCAAACCCCCAATCCCTAACAATCAACATTTTCTCTCTCTTCATTTGCGTGATTGTAGATTTAGGTACTTAGATGCTTAGACTTGATTGAAGAATAGATTTCAAACTTGTTAAAATCATCTTCCTATTGCCAAGGTCAAAATCTACACAAAAAGTCACGTACAACCTTACAAATTAGGGTTTCTTAACTAGACACCTAGAGGAACAAATAGAGAAGACTGAGAGTTACAAATTCCACTTTTGACTTTTCTAAAAAGCCAATGTGGACTAAGTTAGGCCAACAGTGGTGAATTAGTCCCACTGTGCATGCTTGTCAAAGTTTTCTGTAGATTTGGATACCCATTTGGTTGAAACAAGTTCTAGGGTAGTCTCCTAGATCTAGGACTAAGTTTCCCATCTTGGCGTAAGTGTCCTAGTTGCCCAAAAGACCAAATTTTCTAGAATTTCAAAGGCATTTACAATCTTTTGTGCCATACAAAAAAGGACCCTTTGCTTGAAATTATATTAATTGGACTTAATGAGGCCTTAATCTAGTATTGTGAGGCATTTTATGCATCCACACTAGGTCTTGGACCCTTGCAAATCGAATAACATGCTTTTAATGATGTCTTGTAAAGGTGTTGTAAAGTCTTGTAAAGGACTTTCATGCTTTTCCAGACTTAATTAACATATTTCTCCCTAATTCAACATTATAAAATGTGTTTAATAACATTATTACATCAATCTAGAAGGTTCTTAATATAATTTTAACTCTAAACTAGTTTGTAGTGTGATTTACACATTCACATTGGTTTTTGTGCCCTTCTAGG
>VDFB02184018.1:0-18453 GCA_007258455.2 Sequoia sempervirens
GTGTGTTCCTTTGTGCTTATGTTGGTTTTCCATAGGATGATCTTAATCCTAGGGGCTTAGCCACCCTCTTGATTATTTTCATATTATCTTACTAACATTCATACATTTAAACCCCTCTTGATTGTGTGGTTGGCTACTTTATTGTGAGTTTGAAGCAAGTTCATCCTCTCACTAAAGTGAGGGCTAAATGTACTATAGGAAAATGCATACCCTTGCATTTTCACACTTTTTTGGGTCTGCCTTGCTTTATTTATCCTTATTTATGTCTTAATTGGTCCTATCTTGCATCCACAAGCCTAATAAATTATCTTTTTATGGCTAATCCTAACAAACATCAAAGGTAAACGATAATTTAGTGATTTTGGCTATGTGTACCTGATTTTTGGACTGGAATATGATGCCACCTATGGCGTCTTTTTCCTCCAAATGTCTTGGGACCCTCTTTTCAAAGGAACCTTAATTAGGCCCCTTTTTGGAGTCTGTGCCCTGAGTTTCATGCCTCTGGACTAAGACTCCACCTAGGGTTCCTTAGTCCCCCTTAGGTTATTTTTGAGATTTAATTTCAAATCTTGGCGAGATTTAGCCTCCTTTAATTAATGATTTCATATGTTGGCTTTTTGTGGTGTAATTTTGAGATATTAAGCATAGATAAGTATAAATACAAGGTTCTTTCACTCATATTTTCATCTAGCAATCTAACAAGAAATCTAAGCATATCCAAGCATTCAAGTATTTGAGCATTCAAGAGAAATTCATTAAGCATTGGGAGCCATCATCAAGATTCAAGCATCATATCAAAGATATTATTGCATCATGTGTGTTTTTGAGCTAGCATTTGTGATGTAGGGTTTTGATTCAAGCAAGAAATTCAAGTTAAGATCTATCAAGCATTCCTTTGATTCAAGATCTACATTGAAGCTAGCCATTTCACACAAGTTTGTAGATTTCATAACAAGGGTTTGGTGAATTGAAACATAACACTTTGTTCATTCATCATTTCTCTTCATTATTCTATTTCATTCAAAGGTTTAATTACCAACAAGGGGTTTGCCCAAGGCAAACCCCCATTTACTAACAATCAACAATTTTTTCCTCTCTTGCATGTTCGTGTTTGCATATTTAGGTTGAAGATCATTTGAAGTGCAAAGTTGCAAAGTTGTCATCTTCATGGAAACTCACCTACATGAAAAATCTGGAAGTTTCAGGACCTGAGATCAGAGAAGAAGGAAGTGTAGACATTGAGCCTTAGGATCACATTCAAAGATTTGAGAAATTCAAGACAAGACTAAGTTACTAGCAAGGATGTCTTAGTCCTTCAAGTGGAATTTTGTAGCAATTCTTTTGGATTCTATTCTGACATCTGAAGATTTCACATCTTCCCCAAAAAATAGCAATGGGACTAAAACAATAGTAAGGGCATCTTAGTACTCCCTAGCATATTTTGATAGCATTTTTGCATTTCCAGAATCCTCATCACATTTTTCAAACTTCCCAGGAACACATATCTGTAAGTTGAATGTTAAATTATCTTTTCCAAGATTTTGCTTAGTGGTGAACCTTGCAAAGCTTAAAAAACCCCCTCCTAGGTCTTCCTTGTTGAGAATTGACTCACATTTGGGTTGATAGTCAATCCAATTTGGGATCCTAGGGCATATTTGAATGAAAATTGGAGAAGTGTGGGGTTCTATGACCTAGGCCATAAAGCATCCCCATTTTCCCCATTGTTCAATGGTAGGTTTGTAAATATGTCGAAGTGACAATGTAATGTCAAAAGAGATAATTTATGGAGTCCCTTCAAAAACTCGATAAACAAAAAATGTATATATCGAGGGGAAAGCTATATATCAATGAGAGGAAATTAAATGTCTATTTAATGGAGTGATATATATTGACAACATAACATCTTATAATCTCATCAACTAATACTGAAATGTGTAAACACATTGGAGTGACTAAGGAATATCGAAGACATGGTGTAACAATAACCCAATAGAAGGTTTGAAGGGACTTCAAAATATTTAAGAAATATTTTTCCAAGTCCTTTCGATATCCTAATAGAAAATAAGTACATCGAAGGGAGATGTAAATATCAGTCAGAACATAAAAATAGTCCCTTCAAAACTCTGAAGGATAATGAAAAACACTATATTGAGCAATTTTTCAGCAAGAGAAAATTTTCAATCTCTTTGATACAACACCTACAAAAGTAGGGTTCCATAAGAGGAACTTAGGAATGAGAGGGGTCATGGAACAAGGAACTGAACAAATGATGGAAAATCCCATGCTAGTAGGAGAAAGAGTTGATTGTGACCACAAAAGAGGGTAAGCGTGAGTAGAAAAGTGAAATGGTGGACGTGGGCAGGGACATGGGAATGAACAAAGATGAAAAAAAATGGAGTACAAGGGGGTAAGTAGCTAAAAATATATTGCAGAATGTCATACTAAAGGATGGGAATACAAAAAGTCAATTTTTAGAATGTGAACGGTCTGAAGCTTGTTTCTTCCTTCATTATATAAGAAGGAAACCAATATCATGGGCAACATCTCTTGGAAAGGGGGGAATTGGATTTTGGAAAAGGACATTGTAAAGGCCTATTTTTTGAAGCATATCAATCAAATGTTGCTTTCTCTAGTGTTTGAATTCTAGTTGTCAATTAATTGTTGAATGTCATTGTTAAAATTTTACCTAGTTGTCTCCATTTTGTTTTCTCATTATTATTTAAATTAGCATATCAAGGATATGTCTAGTTTGTCAAAACATAATTCATGTTTTGTGTGATTTTTAAATTAATAGGATTTGTTTAAGAAAGAATTAAATTCCTTTGAATAGGTTACAATAATCTGGAGGATTCAATTGGATAAATAAGAATAACCTAATAATAGATAATTTCACACGTTTATGCAAGTCATAAACAACATCGTGCCAAGTAATTTGAGTCATACCTAGAAGGAAGGCACATATCAATTTGAATTCTGACTCTATTACCCAAAAAATGCACCAATCAATTCATTTTCCAAAACTATTCCCTGTATCATGTTCTATTATCCAATTTTAATTTTCTGTTGTAGGAGTAGGAGTAGAAGTTAGTTTTAGAGTATCTATTTCAAACCATCATGCTAGTGCAAAATAGATTATGAGTGGATGAATGAAATGCTAAAGATTGGAATTAAATAAACCCTCTAAATTTGTATGAGGTCATAATCTACTTAATTGTCACCACTTTTATCTTTGAAATTTTACATTCAATGGTGAACACAAGGTAATACCCACCTAGGCATAGTAGAGCCCAAAGTGTAGGGAATCCCAACCATCTTGTTTGATTCCGTTCATTGGCCAAATCCTTGTTAAACTTGAAGACAAAGCTTGGAATACTTTTAGAGTTTATCAATCTGTAGATTTGGGAACCAACAAGGTCCTTTGAAATAAGGGACTCACCTTTAGCCCTCTCGCCCTTGGTGATTGGTATGATTTTCAAACAATTATAAATGGTTCATTAAGTATCTTTAAATGCAAAGGAATAACAATATGTGGTACAAAACATGTGTTAATTGAGCTCATAATGATTAATAAGAAGTTAAAGGTAGAAGATATAAAATTTAAATTTAAATTTAAATTTAAACTTAAATTTTTAAATTTTATATTAATTCTCTAGACTTTAAAATTCAATCGTGATCAATCTATAATAAAATAAAAATAATAATAAAATATAAAAAACAATATATTAAAATAAACATTATAAATAATTATAAAAAATATATAATTATTAAAGCTTTCCATCAAAATACTTTGAAAACTAGATAGAAATTAACATTAAAAAAAAGGTTTGAGCTAGAGTTTAATGTTGAATCTAAACACAAGCCAAATAAGTTATTGAGTTCTAATCTAATTAAAATTATCCTGAATGTAGTGAAAACTAACACTACTGTATTTGACTCCAATTTCCAATGAAAGTTTGTTGAAATATCGACAACCTATTGTTGGAATACTAACGAATCATTGAAATAATTTTCGTCGCTATTTTTTTGTCACTTTCCCAACTAGCTTTAACACGTTGAAATCACAACTCAGCTTCGTCAGTTGCTGCCACAAAAAGGGGATCTAGTGTTCGTCAGAATATTGGCAATTTTTTTGTCGATCTAGTGATGAACAATAGCTAAAACACAAGTAGCATGCCTTTTCCAAAGTGTCAAAACAACATCAGAAGTTCCTCAAAATTGTGATGAAATGGGAAAGTCATTACGATAAAAGTTTTATCAGACATATTGCAAATTCGTTGGATGCTTTTGGAGGTTAATCGGTTGCTTTCGTTGAAAGTTCGATGCAACAATGCAATGTTTAAAAAAAAAACCTATTCATTCAAATGTAGGCATATCAGTGAAAGATCAAGAATATTATAGTGATTAAAATTTCCTAAGAAGATATATCGGGAGGACTAGCCTATGGTCTTAGCAATGAAGTTTCATCGACGAGATACTCATCTTGTTTCATCGATGAAGCACAAGGGAAGCATATCGGCAAGACATATACCATCAGAGTAAGTTCTGAATGTCTACCTGACTTGCTATTTCACACTGATAAGATTACATCGGCAGGATTCTTGGAGACATACTTGAGATCGAAAGAATAATCATCGGGGAGACTCACCACATCGAGGAAACTGCAAAATATCCTAGTGATACATGATCTCTTGCCGATGAAGATACAAATGGATCAAAATAATTATCGGGGTGACTCTGGGTGATATTTGATGTATAAGAAATTTTTGGAAGGATGTGCCCTTTCAAAAAATTGATGTATACGTATCTGTTTTTTGATATCAAAAGGAGAGGCGAATAGGAAAAAAAAATACTATAGATAGTTTTTTTTTGTAATGATGTTTTCATCAAAAAGAATCAGATGCATGCATGAAGTTTGATGAAGTTAATGAAGATATATGAATTTTTGGCTTAGTCTTTGGTATCAGTTGTCTGTGGAATTATATAGTTATTTGATTGTCTCCATTTTGATGCCTTTTGTTGTTCAAATTGGTATATCAAGTATATATTAGTTTGCTGATACACATGTGATGTATTTGTGTGATGTGATCATTTGGTTTTTTCAAGTAAATATTAAATCCTTATAATCAATCATAGTAACTGGAAAGTATTAATTGGGTCAGTAAGAAGAATCAAATAATTAGGGTTGTCATCCTATCTCAAGTAGAGATGTCAGCCATTTACTTGCACATTTGTACAAGTTGTAAACTACATTTGTGTGTCAAATAGTTTGAATTGTTGCCATCACAAATTATAGTTTTCTAGATCTTCATTAGACTCCATATACCCAACGAGGCACTAGTCTTACGTACTTCATTTTAGTTCATCCATTTTATATTTTACAGCTGTTAACTAAACATATTAGGATTAGCCTTGATATTGCTTATACAATCTATACCATAATAAAGATTCAATTGTCCATTCCCACTTGCCATTGTGGATAAAATGCTTAAAAAGTAAACACAAATCAAGTCTACTTCATTCATATAGGTATACCCGCCTAGGTCTAGCAACACCTGAAGAGAAGAAGGTCTAAACTATTTGGCCTTGTATGTTACCCTGAAACGTACCAAGAGTTTGGAAACCTCTTGAGGCATTTTGCCTGCATTTTCGAGAGCTAATAGACAAAATGCCTATTGGGAAGTATGAAAACTTATATATAGGTAAAAGCTTTAATAATTCTATACATTCTACAAATCTAAGTTGAATGCAACTAATTTGCAAATACTACAAGTCATCATCAACACTAACAACTTTAAAGTCACAACTATTGGTCCAATATTGATAAAAATATTGGGCATTATATAAACCACTACTATCACAACTATTGAAACATGCTCAGGTACTGGGTCCTCTACCCTAGATTAAATTAAGGAAAACATTATTGTAAACACAATATGCATAGAAGAATATGAATGTAAAGGAAAATGGATATTAGCAAAACATAAATGTAAATAAAAGTAGTGTGAGCAGAAAATGAATCTAAATTGGTCTTGAACAAATAAAATCATACCCAATTAACATTAAGTTATACTAAACTTGTACTCATTTCCATTATCAATCTTGAAGGTTACTTTGATGCCTTTTGTAGAAACTCTCTGGCCACGAGGCAAGATAAGGTGGGAAAACCAAGTGTATATTGATGATTTCTTGACAATAAAAAAGAAACAAGCAACCAGTCAACCCTATTAGAAAAGAATAATCTTATGAATTGATTTTATTTGTTTTACTAGCTAATGGATAGTGGACCTAGTTCTCTTGAATTGAGATACTACTAATATGTGTTGACTGGTGATTTTAGACTACCAATAGGTGTTGTCATAATAGTGGCTTACAATTCTGAGAGGAACAGAAGCTGAAATCACATATTTTTAGAAAATATAATGATTTAAGCCTTTAAAAGTTCCATTTTAAGGATCTATTCGAAGAGGGTTTGATCAAATCACCTTAGATCAAACCCCTGATAGAACCTCGCTAGTTTGAACCATACCTATAAATGCTGCCTTTATAACCTATCAAAATGCTAATAAAAATCACTTTTGATTTAGATTTTAAATAAATGAATTCATTTAAAATTTATTTCAAAATGAATTCATTTGTAAATTTATTTCAAATGATTATGGTATTCCTCATATAACAAGCTATCCAATGAATATAATTTTAATGTTTTGGTTTCTCATATGTATTTGTTTTTTAAGTTTTATTAAACATAGGTTTTCATCAAAATGAATTTCTTTGTTCTTCACATGTGGAAAAAATGAAGATTATCAAAAAAAAAAATTGAAAAATATGAGTGCACCACTTATTGAAGTCCTTGATCCAACAAAAAAAAATTAAAAAAATTTTTGACATATACAAAAAAATTACTACTATACAAGCCAAGGCTAGGTCTCGAATTGTAATTTGTTTGATTTTGAAACTTAATTAAGGAAAACATATTCAATAAAATCTATATAACCAAGTGGAAGCACTAGATATCAGAGCACAAATCTAAATTTGAAAGAATTAGAATTTTATCCTTCACGAAAATTATATGCTATATTACCTTTTAAAATGTTGTTTTCTGAAAAATCTATTTCTCATGGGAGATGGAAAAAGAGTTTAATTTGATTCCAAAAATTTTGAAAAATATTTTTAGAATCTACAGACAAAATTTGATGACTTAAGTTTGCACCATCTTCACCCCTCACAGCTTAGCCGCCTATAGGTACCTCGAATGTGAAGATTTAGTTGCACACAATTTTAGTGTCCAATTTGGCCAAAAAATTGTAAACCACTATTATGCGGATCACCCAATATTCTGCTTCAATCTCTATAAGTTACTTTTGTCTTAAATATATTCAAGATAACTATGCAAAAAAATTCCCTGATTTGTTAGAAATTATGCAAATTATTTTCTTAATACTTCTCCATTTTGATATTTTCTTTCAAAAATTCATAGAAAGATATGTAATGCCATATTTGAAACTTACATATTTTAATTTTACTAGTTCTATAATTATAGGATATGATTCCAACAATTGTGAAATGCATTGGCAATATGTTGGATGAATGAAGTAAACTATGCAATTGGTAGGTGAAAACCTCAATTCCTTTACCCTTGCCAGCATCTTCTTTCCTATTATTATAAAGTATGTGCTTTGGAACAGAAATCCATCTAAGTATAATGAAAATGATATTTTTTGTCAGATATTATATTACAGTAAGTTGAATGAATGTAAGTAGAGAAATTTTTCCATACATGCAAATGGTACAAAATTTCATGGTTAAGTGGAAGCCTCCCATCAACAACAAGATCCAAATATCCATGTATCTATCTCAATTGAGCCTCTAAACCCTTCAGTGCTGTCAAATTTTCCACTAACCTGTTATGCACAAAAGTCAAATTTTAGAGTTATGTCATCACTAAAAAAAAAAGAAACAAAGCTTTGAAACCAAATCCACACACAACACAATTTGGTATTCATACAAAGCCATACAAATAAACTAAACTCAGAACATTGGAATGGGAACAACTTCAAATTATGATGCAGAGCATGGATTCACTTTACTCAACTAGAGGCACATTTCACAATAATGGGTTCTTCATCTAAAACATGTGTATGAGGTTCAAATAGTAAAGAGATTGATGAAAGATAGAGTAATTAATAAGATACTTAGATGTAGTTGGATTGAAGGCCATAAACTAGTACATGTTTTTTTGTGTAGGAGTCATATCACATCCACAAACATGGCAGAGCTATGCAAAAAAGGAGAAATTGGCTTGGAAAATGAAGGCATCAGGGTATAAAGAATCATTTTTCTGCCACCATAGTGAAAATTTAGCACTTCCTTTTATCTTTGCATATTGGTTTGATGCTTCAAACAATGCATTTCTTATATTGTAAAGTGCATTACCTTATTGAGCTTCTCTTTGTTTCAAGAATAGTTTAATATTCTCTACTTAATAGGGCCAACCACATGACGGTGGAAGCTCATTTGGCCCCTCCCCCCCTCACATAAATCTCAATTCCCCATACCCGATCATATAACATTAATCATTCATTCATCAATTAATAAAATATAACATTCATTCATCCATCCATTAATAACATTTAACATTCATTCATTAACATATAACATTCATTCATTCATCCATTAATAACATATAACATTCTTTCATTAACATGTAACATTCATTCATTAACATATTCACATTCATTCATTAACATATAACATTCATTCTTTCATTTTTTACATACTAGCAAAAATATGGTTGTCATAATATGATTACAATCACTTTTTTTTTGTTTCTTTTTTGAAGCTAAGAAAAGCTGAAGTGGAGTATCATTTTCTAAATCATTTATCCCCCCTTTAGTTGTTCTGCCCTCTGCTCATGATCTTAATGTACGCCTAGTCGTGTACTCACGAAGTGGATGCCACTGCAAGGGGGGCTCCTGCAATAACAAAGAAATGTTAAATTGATATGTTTTATTATTATTGTTACAAGTGTTTCATTAATTAAAAGAACATTATAGTGGTTCTCTTTACCTGATGGGGCCACATCATGTTCGTGATCTCTTATGCTTATAGCCTCATGCTCCAGCATGTTGAACACCCATAAATCATGATCTAGGTTGAAACACTGAAAGGTTACATTAATTAATACTTAATTGTAATTAAATATATTTAAAAAAGAACATTAAAAGTGGTCCTCTTTACCTAATGGTGCCACATCATTTTCCTAATCTTCTCTAGCCTAATCATGCTCCAACATGCTCTAAGTTGGAAACACACAAAAAGGTTACATTAGTGTCGTAATTGCAGTTAAAGATGTTTATACATGAGCTCCATACCCTTGTTGGGAAGGAATCTTTGGAATGCCTCTTATGTAGAACTCTATTGAATTCAAAGCCACGCATTTTTGCATAAGATCATGAATTTTGCTTCTTTGGTGTGATAAAAATAAAATTGTTTGCAATTTATTATTTGGATGCAATATTTAATTTATTGATATTTACAATTCATGTGGCTAATTTCATATAACCACCAGAGCCAAGTTTGTGCTACTCATGTTAAATTCTAGTCTTCCCTTTGTTTCCTTCAATGTGTCAGGAAGCCTATGAAAAGTTTGAAATACGTTAGATTATGTAAAAAGAAAGAGTAATGAGTATATAATTACATTGTTAATAGTATCACATACCTTCCTTGGTCTGGTGGTGTCTTTCCTTTTTTTCTTTTCAACCTTCTTCTTTCCATGGGCACCCAAGTCCTTCCACTCCCTCTCACGGAATCATGGGGGGGGATGCTTGTACTTTTGTTCTTCTCTAAATGTGATCTATATATTGGTCCTCACATACATTATGGAATTTTAAGCTTTCTTAGGGACCTTGGTTGGAGTTGAATGTTTTATCACCGAACAACACAACTAAACGGTTAATGAGCTCATCTTTTAAATCTTGATTTTGGGTATTCCATCATGTACGTATGGTGGGCCCGAAGAGCTCCAATGTAATATCACTTAGATGTTTATAAAAACATCATTTCTTACAAAATGATCATGGGATCATTAGTCTAAAAGGAGTGATCAATAAGTAAATTTCAATTGGATTCTATATAATAATAATTAAAAAAAATTAAAGTACCTAGCACCTTCTCTATCTTAATGGGAACGATATCCTCAGTCACCACAAATGTGACTGGCAATGTTCATGTACTAGTAAAACAGCAAGATCCATGAAATATAGCTAGAACATCCACCCGTTACTAGTGGCCTCTGCATCCCTAGGTACATGTCTGACACATGTTCTAGCATGGTGTTCATTGTCGGAGGGTGCCTTTGGGATGCACGCATGGTATGTGTTGCCTAACATTTTAGTCAAAATATAGGCACAAATGATGGGGTCCGGATGATGTGATGTACGCAGAAGGTGGGATGAAACTTGTACCCTACTCCTCGAGAGCAACACCCTCACGTTACCACGATCATGGCAGTGGCATCATGAATGGTAAAATCTTATAAAACAACACGCCAATGCAGTTCATGACATAAAAAGAGTAAAAAATATAAAACCATGAATGAACTTATGTTATAATTAAAGACCTCATGACAACTTACTTGCAATTTTTGTGCTCTCTCAGTCAATATTTTAACCCTCTCTCTTATCTCATCTGTTTGAGGCACTATGAATAACAACTGAAGGATTTCTTCATTGCATTTTTTTTGGGTCTTCCTTATCATATCGAGAGGGTTTGTTGAATATGCGATGTCATCATCACATAATAGTGACTTCACCTCCCTATGGATGCTCTCCTCTACTACTGGTGCCTTTCCACGATCAGCCAACTCCAACAAGAATATTAAAAACATTATCAAAATTAACCCAATAAACATGAAAAAAAATTAATAAAACATTTTGCTCGTATCTAATTTGTACAATTACAATGATGTAAACCTGTCGAGTAGAAGCACTTGAAGATGCATCGTGATCTATGCTCTGGACCAGAGCCTTCCCCATACGATCAATTTCCCATTATGACAAAAATTAAATATAAAAAAAAATTACCGAAATGAAACCAATAGACTTACAAAAAAAGCATAATAATAAAATGGTATATTGGAGGACTCATTAATTGGAGGTTGGGTAAAATGGTATATAATATGTACCACCCCCATAGTAACTGTGTTTGTATCTAAGCAATTCAAATTGTAATTGATTAGCAACTCTTCCCCTACAGTTATTGATTTTATCACACATACGAATACACGGTTTCCCTCACATGCCTCGAATATGCAATTGGGTTGCTTATTTGTTAACCTAGGTCATGTACTGTTTATAAACCCTACAATATTCCCTGATGCTTTTGGCCTTCCATCAATGTACATAGCCACTCCTTTATTTTGATCCTTATCTTTTAGTTGTATATAATTTGCTAACAGTGCATACCTACACATACCTCCTGTATATCGAACCAGCTGCATCCAATCTTTGTAACTGTAACAGGGTCTGGCACACTCCATCAATTAAGTAACCTTTTTGTAATATACCTTTAAATTGTCCATGCAAAATAGGCCCAAACCATGTAATGATGATTGTGCTATGCGATATATCCTCTCATTGACACAAAAATCAATGTTTATTGGAGGAAGTTCCTTGGGTACCCATTGTTTATGTAGATGTTTGTACGTCAAGGGAACCTCGATGTCTCCTATGCTCTCATCATCATAAGAACATGACCCCCCTTCAGCAAGAAAAAAATTCCATGCATTTATGGAATTTTCTTCTAATCTTTTGACCTCTAGTTGATCTCCCTCTTTTAGACCTACTACATGTCTTGCTTTCCTCTTCTCTTCCTGAATTTCCCTCGCTCGAGGAAGACATATCTGACAAATACCTATTTGGTGGTACCTATACTCATAAGGATGTTTGATGAAGTTCTTTCATGGTGATGTGATCCCAAGGTGACATTATGATTAATCTATCATTTCATCGCTAGAATTTGACAAGTTATAAGGTAATCAAGTCTTGATAGATTGCAAGTTATTGTTACTACCGTCCAAATGTGTCCATCACAAATCAAGTCTACTTAACGTTTTAACTACCAAACTTTGTAACAAGTTTTAAATGTGACTATGGTCCACTAGTTACACAACCAAGGCCTCAAATGTATTCTCTAATTGTAATCAAAGGACTTTTTCTCTTCATTCAAGTAAATAAACTTGAAGGGAAACACCACCAAGTGGTTTATTGGACACGTACATGACTAAAAATAGAAAAAAAATATATTTAATTCCCATATGTCTAAGTGGTTAACAAGGAGGGAGTGTGTACTAGGCCTGGTTATGTCATCATAAGTTTATGCTTTGGCAATAAAAATTGTTTAAGTCATCTTAAATCTTCCTATGTATAATTGCTAGGAGACTTTTGCTATGTTTTAAGGTAGGATGAGTGGTTGCATTAATGTTCTAGTTCTCTATGACAAGGTTTCAACATCTTCAAATAGTGAAAGTTAGTGCTCATAGTCATTTGAAACAACAAAATTTTGATTATGTATGATGGTAGGATTTGATAACTTAAAAGAATTGGCTACCTGACAAACTTAAAGTTAAAAGAAACTTTTTCAGTTTAGGGGATTAGCACTTTCTTTCATCTTTGCATATTGGTTTGATGCTTCAAATGATGCATTTATTATCCCACTTCTATCATATTGTATTCCCATCCCATTTCAATTGTTGCAATTGTTGGAGGAGTTGATACCAAAATTTCATATCAAATACTACATTCTTGAAGAAATTTTCTATGTTTTTACTATTTTTTTGAAGTTTTTTTGTGTTGTATGGATCCGTACAAGCTTGAAATGCTCTGAGATCATTGGTTCAGATAAATATATGTGTTCCATTTCATTTGAATTTTTTTTGAAGTGCTAAATCACTATTTTGTGGTCGAAAACAATCAAATACAAGGACTGCCCTATTTTGCCTATGTAAGGGTTTGAGGGCTAAATAGAAATGACATCCACCAATCCACCCATTGTCTTGGAATTGTAACTCGGTGGATTGGTGTACAACATGGTATGATAGAGTTTCATTGCATTTAGGAGTTTTTTAAAGCAAGAAAACTGGCATTGAATTGATGCCCTAGGGATGACAGGGGCAATTTTCTTGTGAATTTGTGGTTGTTAAGTCAGGGTTTTTCAATTTGATGGATATCTTGGTAGAGTCATGGTGACACTATTTGATGGACCAATATCTACTTCGAGACAAAAATATCTCTAACAACTATAAGAGCTATAATGGGATGGCATTGAAGGAACCTTCATATGAAGGATCTTCTATTGAACGACCTTTGAATTAAGGTCTTCATTTGAAGGTTCCTTTTATAAAGCATTTTGGACATGAAATATTTAAAATAAAAAATACCTTCATTTTAAATTCTTGACATGGCATCATTTTTGAATGAAGGTTCTTCATTCAAAGGTCATGATGACATCACCTTCAAATGAAGGTTCTTCATTCAACTGGTATTTTGTAATTTTGAAATTTTGGGATTTTTTTTTTGCCCCATCCCACAAGTGGGACACACTATTGTGCAATCACTCATTAACAAAAAGATGAATGTGTGATAATAATTTAGGGTTAAAAATAAATCCATTTGAGCCTTTTATAAATGAAAGGACATTTGATGCAATCATATGCCTTGTCAAAGTTTTAACTTAATAGTAACGACATCATGAGTAGTTTGTTGGGCCCATTCAACAATCTCTGATGCAAGGATTGAATTTTCTAGAATGTATCTACTATCAAGAAATCCAATTTGTTTATCTGTATCACTATATCTCAAGCAATAGGTTTAATTGTGATGGAAATGATATTGACAAAGATTTTGTAATCTAGGTGTTGAGAAGCATAATTGGCCACCATCCTAGGAAAGATTCTTCATTCTCACTTTTAGGTGTTAAAATTTAACAATACCTTGATTGATGAAAGAGCCCAAAGAGCCTTTCTCCATGGTATCCAAGTACACAAAGTAGCATTCTTCTCTTATACGGTTGGATATGATTTAAAGAACTTAGTTAGGAATTATTCATTTAACCTAATGTTTTCTCATTATGCCATCATTGGAAAAGTATGATCAAATTCTTCTATTATGAAGAATTGGTCTATGTGCCTCTAGTAATCACTATAAATGTTTGTAAGGATTAAATGACTAATTGCATCAGGTAGGAGAGAATGAACTTTGAGTTCTTCAAAGATTATATTCATCTATTCATAATTTTTAAGGGTTATGAGTGGAGGAGGTTATCACTACCAAAGAAGGGAGGAGACCTTTCCTTGCATATGCTTGTGGTGGAGGTATTAAAGAAGAATTGTATGCCTCTATTTCCATTCATTAGATCTAGCTTAGCCTAGCATATACTTGGGCTCCTTTGCCCCTATAAACTTCCATTTGTTTGACTTTATGTTATGTAAGTGTAATTCCATGCTATGTTGAAATATAAGAGGTGGAGGAGGCCAAAAGGAAATAACCCCTTTTTAGTTGTACCTTCAATTTTTTTCTTATTGTTTTATGTTTTTAGTAACTTTGTGGACATAAGATACATAGGGAGAGAGAGAGAGAGAGGGAGAGAGAGAGAGAGCATGAGAGAGAGAAATATAAGAGATACAAAGGAAAAGATAGAGGGAAAAGAGAAACTAAATTTTGATTGGTTGTTTCATGTCAACAATCCAAGGATGGCATGTTTCCTTGGGGATTTATGCTCAAGGTAACATGCCATTTGATTAAAATGATAGTTCTCCTTTAAGACCACTTCAATGTACCCATTACACACTTAAGGAGACAAAGATAAATATATATAGGGAAGAAAATATAGAGAGAGAGGGAGATAATGACAAACATACAAATAGAAAAGGAGACAAAGAGATAGAGAGGGGTAGAGAGATAAAGAGATAATGATGAATAGATAGAGATATAGGGAGGGTGATTGATATATCTCTCCCTGTCGCTCTCTATATCTCCCACTATCTATGTCACTCCTGCCTCTTCCCCCTTCTATCTATTGAGTTATCTCTCCCTCTCCCCCTTTCTCTCTCTCATTCTCATCTCTCCCTCCATATCTCCCTGCTCTATATCTCTATCTCTCATTTCTCTTTTATCTCCCTCTCCTCCTCTCTCTATCTCTTTCTATCCCATATCTTTCTCTACCTCTATCATGATCTCTCTATCTCTTTCACCATCCCCTCTTTCTCTCTATATATCACCCCTTTTCTATGTCTCTCCCTCTGCCTCTATATATTTAGCCTATCTCTCCCTCTCTCCCCTATCTTCTTCTACCTCTCCCTTTCTACATATCACTCTCCCTCTCCCCCTCTTCTTTCTCTCCCTTTTCTACCTGTCTATCTCCCTCTCTTCTCTCTCTTCCTCTTCAACCTATCTCTCCCTCTCTCCCCCTATTCTCTATCTCTCCTCCTCTACCTATCTATATCCCTTTCTCTCCCCCCCTCTCTATTCCCCCCCTCTCTATCTCTCACCATCTCTCCCACCCTATCCCCCCTATCCATCGACTCTCTATCTCCACCTCTCTTCCTTTCTCTTCCCATATATCTCCATCTCTCTTTCTCTTCCCATATATCTCTATATCTCTCTATTTCTCTCCCCATCTATGTGTACCCCCAATATATTAAATAAGAATCCATGCAAGCATATAATAGTATATGTTGGTAAAACTATAATAGTGTTTTATTAAACTATAAGTAACACTCACCTTTCTAATGTCAAGCCTTCTTAAAAAAATAGTGTTTTATTAAACTATAAGTAGATTATTGTTACCACTCTTCATTCTACATGAAATGCCAAATGTAGCAATTGTTTTGTTGATTTTTTCAAGTTTCAGAAGTGTATGGCCTTCGCGGAAAGGAGTGATCCACCTTAGCAATAACAACTACCTAATGTAGACCTGGGAGGATAAACTCAACCCACCTTTAAGAGGCTTCCAACAAGTTTAGAATGAACAATTTAAACAATCCAAACAACTCTCAAAGCCTAACAAACAACTAAATTCAGATTTCACACTTTGACTTCTTGAATCCTTGTAATAGTGCAAACCTAGTTTTTGCCCAATAACTCAAAACTTTCACAAAACACCAAAGAAACCCTTGCTAGTTTTAGACACCCATTTTGGAGTTATTAAACATACTTCAAGGGAAAGTACAAGTCCTCTATACCAAATCACCAAAATCACCCTTTCTAGGTTGTGTTGATTATGCTGATTAGGCCTATTTTACAAAGAAACTAGCCTTTAAACTTGTCATATGGCCATGCAACCTTGGGGCACCAATTTTTATGCCTCTATTGGAACTATAAAATTTTGAAAATTTTATAGTGATTTTGTACTCACTGATTCCCTAAAGAAAACCTTATCATGAGTATAATCCATCATAGTCACATATGATCACATCATTCTTGACCATTTGATATCATCAAAAACCTCCAAAATCTAGTATTCAAATAACCCATATTGACAAGAATTTGTACAAGTCTCTCTTATTCATAAATCATTATATTCTCATTTTTAGCATATCGACGAAAGAACAAAAATGTCACACCAATCGGATTACATAAGAAGATACACATCAGGATGACATGACCCATGGTCTCACCAGTAAATAGATTCATCAGCAAGATACGTTCCATTGGGGTGAAATGAAAAGGTCATACCGAGCATATAGGTCTCACCGATGAAGTTGCATCGGCAAGAAACCTGTATTATTTCATTAATCAAAGCACAAGGAGTTGTATTGGATAGACCAACGCCATCAGAGTAAGATCCTTGAGTTAGCCCGAGTGCATTTGTCTCACTGATGAAATATCATCGGTGAAACACTCATCTTGTCTTGCCGACAAAACAAAGAAACATACTATCGCCAAGACAAACTCTATTAGAATGAGTTCAAAATGTCCTCCCGACCCACCATGTCACGCCAATAAGATTACATTGGCAGGAGTCTTGGAAACATACTTGAGATTGAAGGAATAATCATCCAGGAGACTTATAACATCGAGAAAATTACTGAATGTCTTAGCGATACACCATGTCTTGCCGATGAAGACACACATATCAAGATAGTCATCGGGGTGACTCTTGGTGACATTTATATGAATCAGATGGATAGATTATGTGATATCAGCGTAATGTTTAATGAACGTTAGTCAAGCCTAAATAAAAGAAATTTCCAAAGTTTGAATTGTCTTGCCGATACAACATTTGATGTGATAGTGGGTAAATTCAAAGATTCTCTATACTCATGTTCAAAGCTAGGACATTAATGGCAATATTACTACCAAATGTGTCGATGATTTCCTGAATTGAGAAAATTAATTGAAGGAAAATTTTGAAAAGTTACCAGTAGAGGAACGGATAAAGGGCCAAAGGATCTTGTGGTCAAAGAACTCTAAATAAACTTGTAAGTTCCCTACAATTAAATTTTTGGTTTTGTGATTCATAAAATGGAAAGCGCTAGCTCAGGAAAAGAAAAAGGTAGGAAAAAGAGAGAGTAATAACCCTAGAGGAA
Organism: Sequoia sempervirens; assembly: GCA_007258455.2. Taxonomy (NCBI): domain Eukaryota; kingdom Viridiplantae; phylum Streptophyta; class Pinopsida; order Cupressales; family Cupressaceae; genus Sequoia; species Sequoia sempervirens. The sequence goes on from VDFB02184018.1 coordinate 17,585, forward strand.
AAAAGCAAAAAATTGAAGTAGAGAAGGAACTGAGGGTAGCTGAGAGGAAGTTAAACCAGGACTTAATTGATCAATTGCCCGAATCAGAACCTAAGGCCAGGTGATCTACACAACTTATGGAAAAATGCAAGCATATACAAGACATATGGACCCCAATTAGGGGATATGAGCTCTATATTTTTTATTAGCAATGAAGGAACTGATACGAACTAGTGTGCAATCCTTGGAAGTTAAACCTAGGGAAACTAGTCTGCCCCAATGTATTTGTAAATGTAGAATTGGTGAAGATGCTAGCTACCTATTATAATAAAAAATGTACAACTATTTGTAATCCATTAGGAAAACTATTTATAAATATATCTGAAGCTGCCATCTATGAGGTTTTTAACCTAGAGGGAGTGTGTGCTGAATAAATTATACCTGAACAACTAGAAAAGGAATTCTAGAGGATGGATACTTTGTACAAGGGTTGGAGGTTTCCACTACATAGGTCTAAGAAAGATGGTGTTTCAGTTCCACTAAATGACACTGATGGTCCCCCATTCCATGTTGATTTGTTTGAACCCTACATGAGGTACACATATTTTTTAGTGTGTCAAATGATGGGAATGGAGGCCCTAGAGCACATGGAAATTTTACCCAATGTAATTTCAATGGACATCCAATGTCACAATTCTAGGATTTTTTATTATGCTTCACACATCTTTAAAGTACTTGATTCAGGATTGATAGCAATAAAAAGTGGAGCTCCTATCTTGCACTTGGATGCTTATTCAATCCTAATGCATATGATACTATATTATGGAAAAGAATTACAGATGTGGCCTAAAAAACTAAGGGTTGTACAATTTGATAAGGAAGGTTATTAC
>VDFB02184019.1:0-29787 GCA_007258455.2 Sequoia sempervirens
AAAGTAGGTTATCAGCACAAAATATTATGTTGATTACTATTCAAAGGAAAAATACTAAAACTTATTAAAAAAAATAAAAAAAAATATGATGCACTAGATAAAAGAATCTATTTTAAAATTGTATATTTTTTTTTCCATTTTAGATAAATATTTAATATGAAAGTTGGCATCTGATGAAAATAGTTGTTTTTTATTCATGCACATTTTAATATTTATTTAAAAATATATATTTATCAAAATTGGAAAAAAATATATCCATGCACTAAAATTTCAAGTTATAAATACACAAAAAAATTAAAAGAAAAAAAAAATTACTATAAAAAGTTTGGCGTCCCATGCAACTTCATTTTTCAGCATTTTATCAACAACTAAATTATAGTGTTAATTTATTAAAAACTAGTTTAAAATAATTTTTAAATTTTTTTAAAAAAATATAAACATAAAATATACTAAAAAATAAATATTTTACTAGTTTACATCATTTCAAAATTAAAAACACATATGCCACTTTTTAGTGATTCAAGTTTAAAAGTTGGATTAGTGTTGGTCGTTTCCTTTAAAAAGTGTGACACAACTTTGTGCTTTTACCCAGCTCGAAGAGAATTTGTTTGAACACTTTTTGGAAAAGGGAGATCGCTCCTCACTATTACATCAATTAATTACCATCAAAAGGGCCCCAAGAGAAGCCATGAGCAATTTCAACACCAAGTTTGATAAAACTTGGTAGAGGATTTCTTTGACTACTCGACCCCTAGTTTCTATGGTGTTCATGCTCTATCTAAAGGCTATCAATCTGAACATCACAGTTATGATAACCTCCATGCGGGGAGACATCTTGCCTGGTGCATATGAGGTGGTGGTACGAGCAGAAAATAGTTTGATCAATGCTAGGAAGATCCCACCACAACCCCCCATCCCTGTGTTCATAGAACCCTCTAGAACATCTCAAGAAGAATTTTCTTTGAGTACTTATGTTATGCAAGCAGTATGTCGGGTATGTCGTAGTCTATGTATGTGTATCCCACCACAAAAAGTAGTATGTCGAGCTCCAACTCAGTCACGGCAGATATTAACAACATGAAGAGTCTCATGCAGACTCTTGCTAATGAATTGGTTATCCTCAAATGATAGCAGGAAATGCCTCTGAAGCCAAACACTCAGACCTAAGATGGAAATAGGCCTTCCTATCAACAGAATACATACCAGGGGTTTCCCTAGGAGGAGGCCAATAGACAACATCCTTGAACCAAATAGTTTTGGTCACCATGCCACTACAAACGGTAAAGGACAATCAAAGCAGAGAAATGATCCAAGGCTAGAATAATTTGGTGGAAGAGGATAACATATGGTGTTTCCCATGTTGTGATGGTCATCTTCCACATAATTGCTTGAGGGGAAATATGCAAAAATGGATGGCAGAACAAGGAATCAAAGGTTTTCTCCTGAATGCGAATGAGTATAGATCATCTAAGACAAATAATTCTCATTTTAGAGCACAAATGCAAGGGATGTCCCTAGAGTAAGAGTTAGACATTGCACCTAATCAAGCATTGTTCTCATGGGCGGAGGAAGAAGACACAGTGTTCGCAAATGAAACTTCGACGACTGGTGCTCCACAAGTGCGATCAGATTACAACACAAGATCTAAAAGGGGGCTTACTGGAGAGTATGTACAATAGGTTTTGTCACATCCATAGCCACATTAGCTACCCCCATAGGAGAAGGAAGCTCCGTCGTCCATCGTCTAACTTTTTCCACAGCTATGTAACTCACCTATGGAGAAGAAAGAGACAAGGAAAATGCCAAACTCAGTCACGTCAAAGCATTTTCTTTTGAAAATGAGAGAAATACCCTTGTTCAAGCCCAAGGCTCAAATAGTCAAGGTGCTTAATGTGGTGGAGCAATTGAAGAAGGTTCCTACCAATGTATCATTGTGGGACATCATATCAATTCCTGAGCAAAATACGTTGCTTCAAGAAGTATTAAAGATGGAAGAAAAAATCCCACAGGCGGATGCAACTCAGCCATGCAATCGAAGTGGAGACAACAGATCCTTGCTTCCCCCTCAGGCTCTAAAAGCAACAACTTATACAAATGATGTAGAAAACACAAAAGAAAAAGAGGTAAGCAGAACAAAGTCCAAGCCTTTCTCTTTAACACTTATAGTAGGAGACAAATTGTTGCATAATAATATGATTGATTTGGGGGCTAGCACAACCGTTATTCCAAAATAAGTGGCAAATGCTTTGAAGCTTAAGTATGAGCCCCTTGAAAAGGGAATCATGCAACTCGATGAGAAGAAGGTCTCGACCATTGGTCAAATAAAAGATCTATCCCTAACCCTTTTCTCTTGCCCAAGCCAAATAGTAACATAGGAAGTGGTAGTAATAGACATTCCACCAATCTTTGGAATGTGTCTATCAAGAGATTTCACCGCCAAACTTGGTGGATATCTGGCACTTGACTAGTCCCACTTGATTTTGAGAACCAAGCATGGGGAAAAGATGAAGATTCTTTCTAAACCTTTACATCCTAAACATATTGCTAACAATGCATTCCTATGCTTTGAAGCTGTACATACTACTATATCTCAACAAGAGAAATATTGCGTAAAATTTCTAGAAGATGAAGATGATACAAGTGAGTGGACTCCTGAGGAAGAAGTGTTTCTCAACCAATTCATTGATTTAGACCCGTTTGGCAACTTCCATGCAACCAGGCTAGGTACTTATGTAATTTTCAACAATGATCAAACTTTTCTAAAACTAATTTAAAGAATGAGGAGAAATCTGATGACCCGTCTGATAATCATCTATAGACCCTATATTTTGACGGTGTCAAGTGTAAAGTTTGCTTCGGTGCGGGTGTCCAATTACTCTCTCCAATGGGATCCAAGACTCTTAGAGCTTACCATTTCATGTTCTCATGCTCAAATAATGATGTCAAATATGAGGCCTTGGTATATGGCCTAAACCTTGCAAAAGGATGGGTATAAAGAGAATGCAAGCTTTCGAAGATTCAGAGCTAGTGGTGAGCCAAGTCCGCAGCCAAGCAGTGGTAAAGAATCCCTGAATGAAGTCATATAAGCACCGAATATGAGACTTGGTCAAGAGCTTCAAAGCCTTCAACATACAAGTTATTTCCTGATCTCAAAATAGCATTGTTGATCAAATGGCATTAGTTGGGTCACAACTCAAACCAGCTTCTAACTCTAGGAAAAATGTAGTACAAGTCATCGTCTGACCCTCAATTCTTGACAATGACAAAAATTGGCAGGTTTTTAACGATGAAACCTAGATTGCCACCTTCATACAAAAGTGAGGAATGGTTCCTAAAACTCCAGCCCCAGGAACAGAATTTTCCAATGGGCAAGTGATCCAATTAAAATGGAACAAGCTTCTAAGAGGGTTGATTTCCCTCGAGAACCTCTTTAATTGTGAGGATGAAAGAAATGGAAAATGAAGGTTCACTATAGATGAAAGAGATTATGAAGAGCTTGATGTTGGAAGTGGTAGAAAGTTGAAAGTCAGAAAAGTGGTTTCGCTAAAAGATAAAGAAAATTTAAGGGATCTATGCTATGAGTACAATGGAGCTATGGCCTGGACCTATGATGACCTTAGAGGTTACGACCTCAGTATAATTTAGCATACCATTGACTTGGAGGAGGGGTCAAAGCCCATCCAAAAAAAGCAAAGGCCAATCAACCCAAAGGTTGAAGCATTGATGGCATAGGAGCTCACCAAGTTGGTCGAGTCAAGAATAATATATCCAATCAAACATTCCACTTAGGTTTCAAATATGGTACCTTTCCAAAAGAAGAATGGTGATATCAAACTTTGTTTTGATTTTGAGACTTGAACAAGGCCTCACTGAAGGACCATTACCCCTTGTCGTCAATGGATCAAATTTTGTAGATAGTAGTCAGATCCAAAATTTTCTCATTACTCAATGGTTTTTTGGGATATAACTAGGTATATGTGAAGGAGAGAAACCAAAACAAGACAATGTTTACCACTAAGTGGGGAACATTTGCATATGCCAAGATGTCATTCAGCCTGTCAAATTCTAGCGCAACCTTTCAACGAGCAATTTGGATATTGCTTTAAGAGGCTTAATCAACTTGGTTATTTTAATATATCTGGATGATCTAGTGGTCTTTTCAAAATCAAAAGATGATCACTTCGATCATTTAGAAAAGGTTTTCCAGAAATGCCAACAGTTTAGGATTTCTCTAAATCCCAAAAAATGTGTCTTTGGGATGCCTCAAGGTAAGCTACTTATTTTTGTAGTGTCTAAAGAGGGAATATCAATAGATCTTGAAAGGGCTAGATCCATAATGGAATTACAAAAACCAATAAACCAAAAAGACTCCAGTCCTTTCTAGGGAAAATCAATTTTATCAGTAGGTTCATTTTGGACTTTGCCAATATTGTGAAGCCTATTACACTGACGCTTAACAAGAATTTGTTGTTCAAGTGGACCTCTAAAGGAAAAGAGGCTTTTGATCAAATAAAGATAGTGATTTTCACTACTCCGGTCTTAGCTAATCCATATTTTTCCAAAGATTTCCTACTCTATGTATAGAGTGGTCAGGATAGCATAGCTTTGGTGCTTACTCAAAAAGGTGATCAGAATGAAGGAGAACATCTTGTTGTATTCCATTCAAGAAATTTGAAAGGATATGAGATGAAGTATAACTTTGTGGAAAAAAAAGATTTTACCATAGTTAAAATTTTAAAAAAAAATTGACACTTGGTGTCGGCCAACAAAATCACTATCCTTGTAGTACATCCCAGTGTGCAGGAATATATTATAGAAGGTGAAATCACTGAAAAAAGAGAAAACTGGATCACTAAGATCCTAGAATATTATGTAGATATCCAACCAACCAAGTTGGTTTGAGGAAGATGTCTATGCAAATACATTGCACAGGAAAAAATTCTTGTGGATGAAAAGGATACCGATCAAGTCTACTCGAACCAATTCAAGTCTGATGAGTTTTGGGTAGCTAATCAGACACGATAAATGCAGAAGGGATATTACCCAACCAATATTACATTCAATAAAAGGAGGTACTACTAATTTCAAGGTGCCAAGTTTGTACTAATTGAAGATGTACATATTATTTAAGAGAAATTATGATGATGTGTTGCTCCGATGTCTCGACAACCTACAGGAGGAAAGAGTTCTTGACGAATTTCACCATAGTCCTGAGGGTGGGCACTTTTCCACCAAGACCACCACTTTAAAAATAATGCGAGCAGGGTATTATTGGCCCTCTATGTTTACCGAAGCACATCATCTAGTACAAAAGTGTACACAATGCCAATATTTTTCTAGCAAAAGGAAGAATGTCGCTCAACCCCTGAGCTTGATTGTAACCAAAGAACCCTTTGCCCAGTGGGGTTTGGATTTTATCGGCATGATAAATCCTATTTCTAGTGTTGAACACAAGTGGATCCTAATGGCGACTAATTACTTTACATGGTGGATGGAAGTCGTAGCCCTAAAGAATGTAACAGAAGGGGATATTGTTAATTTCCTCAAGGAGATAGTGACCAGATTTGGGCCACCCAAAACCATCATATCTGACAACGCCTGAGATTTTATTGGATTAGGGATGTCATATTTTTCTATTAGACATGGGATTTTCCTTAAAACTTCATCAAATTACTACCCACAAAGGAACAGGTTAGCAGAGTCCACCAACAAAAACCTAATTAGGTTAATTAAACGCATTGGGTCAGAACGGAAAAGGGACTAGCACAAGCATCTATGGGCAGTTATGTGGGAAAACTGAATTACCCCCAAGCAGATTCTGAAGACCTCCCCTTATGAGTCAGTGTACAAAAAAGTAGTGATACCCATTTCCATAGAAATTCCTACTTTACAACTACTGAAAGCCCTAGAGATTGAAGAAAATGGTGGAATGGAAGTATGACTAGAACTCCTCAAATTAGAGGAAGATAGATAAAAGGCTTATGGAGCCATGATCAACTGACAATAGACAGTCAAGCAATGGTTTGACAAAAATACCTCTAGTCCAAAATTCAAAGAAGGGAGCTTAGTGCTAAAGTATGATGAATGTACTGCAAAACTAGAGCAATACACTAAATTTGAAGCACTATGGAAAGGACCTTTTTGAATCAGTGTATGCAAGCAAAAGAATGAGTACGAACTTGAAGATATGGAAGGAAACACTTAGATATACCGATGAATGGTATTTATCTAAATATTTTCCATTAAAATGCACAGTTCTTTGAAAAAATTTAACAATTATGTACCATATGTAAAATTTTGTAAATATTTTGAAATTTTGAGAATAAAGCAATTAAGGAAGGATGCTAAAGAAACAAACAACTTGTATTATATTTATCAATAATTTTACATACAATGCAAGCTCGAGGCTCATATTCAAACGTAAGGCTCTCTCGAGTGAACCCAAAAGGAGTTACAAAGAAAAATATTCAAAAGAGGAGGTAACATGCAAAAAAATAGTTAGGAAGTGCCTCAGGTCGCCGCTTAGGAAGTAGAAAAGGCTCATCATCAGGTTTTCTTTCTTTTTCTTTCTTTCTCTTCTTCTCTATTTGGTTGCAAAAGGAGGGTTGAAAACACAATAGACACAAAACACAGGCTCAAAGCCTACTCATTGAGACTATGCACCAGGAATTCAAAGTGTTTCCTCTAGGCCACTCCCGTAACCCGCTCCACACCATACTTCCATAGTAGAAAAATGGTAGTCGGCTAGGAGGAGCAGTGGTGCATTTCGACGGACCCATAGTGTGGAAGTCAGAGAGAAAGGGTAACCAGGGTACGTCTATGCCAAAGTCCACATGCCTACGAAGGTCCATAGTGCTTGGGATACCAACACCAAGGATGGAAACTTGCACTACCTCTCTAATCCCTTCCATCAATGAGGTGTCAAACATCTCATGACACAGCTCAATTATCATAGGCTTGGACACGTTCAAGTCTAGTAATGATGCCATAAAGTAGGAAAGCACATTGTAGTTGCTCTGAAGTTGGTTCTCATCAATAATGAATTCTACTCCCACCACCCATTTGAATGGAGTCATGATAAAGGAGTCACATTTCTTCACCAGGCATTTAATTCAGTCACTAGTAACCTCTCCTGCGAAGCTGTATTGTGGTCTACGTGGAAGGAGCTGAATAGGGGTCCCTAAGCTAGTAGACATTCTAATAAAGTGGAAAATTATGGCAGAATGGGAATAAGCAGAAGACCAGCTAACTTAAGGGACTATATGTTTGAATGAATGATGCAAAAGGTGGTGTGGCTATATATAGAAAGGGAAACTGGCAAACTCAACCAACAGAATATCTATTTTTGGTCAGATGGAAATGGGAAATTTTGAGGTAGAGAAAACAAAGGTAGATAAATCATATGGAGGATCCCATGGAATGGCTTGAGAAATAAATTCAAGCATTGGGAGTAAATTCTCTCATGAAGAAATTTTTGACGTGTCATTTTCCATCAGTGCCATCCAATTCATTAATGATAAGAAACATGGGTTAATGCACTAAAACTATGAAAAATTAATGGTCACATTTTTCAAGGGTACCTTGCACCACCTCATCATGTTTTGTATGATGAAAAGCACACTTCTTGAGGTGATGATTTATTTTGATTAAGAGGTGGTAGAAAGAATGTACTAATTCCATCCTCATATCATTTTGGGAATTCTTAAGGAATACGGATCTCTAATCCACACGTATCACCTCAGTGGCATCATTTAATGGCCCAATAGTAATAGCATAGTTTTAATTGCATGTACTAGCAAGACAATTAATTGCACTCAAAAGTAGGTTTTTCCTTTTGAATAAAAGGGCAAGTGGTCCTTATCCCTAAGGAATTTCCTACAACTTATTGATACAGTCATGGTGGAACCCTCAACCTCTGGAAGATAGGCTACATCTTCAAGTGAACAACCTGGTTATGCCAATGTTTTTGGGCAGAAATCATTCACCAATGCCCTAACTGTGGAAGAGTGACCTTTCGAATCCTACAAGAAGGTGTCGATTGATAAGCTTGTAAAAAGAGAGGTAGTACAAGATATCATCAAGAATATTTTTGACCCCAAGTTGTCGGTTAACCCTAAAATCCTCAAAGAAGGTGTGTTTCAGAGAAAGGAAAAGTATGGGCCGACTAAGGGTTTTGCACTTCGGCTCTGGGATTATGGTTTGTTGTAGTTCATGTTGCCTGTTGTGTATCCATACCTAGAGTCAGTCGATGCATGTGCCAGAAGATTTGATGAGGTAATAAGGGTTATTTAGAATGGCAGGATTAGGGTTACTATTTTTGTGCAAGCCATATGGGATATGTTGTGTATCCCTATGGCTTGGGATGCAGAGTTTTTTAACGAAGAAAAGATGGATCTTTTTGAGGAAGAAAAGGCCAAAAGAATAAATTTTTATGAGGAAGAAACAAGGGAACAACTAGCAGAGGTCACGTTCCCTTTCCTCTATTATACGATACATTCAAAAGGGACACATAGTCAATATTCTTGATGTTGGCTTGGGTTTTTGGTCTTGATGACAATGCCCAGGTTCTTCCTTATCAGTTCGGCTTGGCCTTTGAGCTAAAGAGAGAAAAGATCCAAAGGAACTATGACTTTTCAAGAGTAATAGCTAGGAACATGTTGAACCAACTAAAGAATTACGGGACTGATTCCAAATTTAGGTATTCTTCCTTCTTGGATCATTTGGTTTTACATCAAAATTTGGAATGGCTAGAGAAAAATGTACCAGTGTCTAGGCTAGATGAAAGGGGTTGTCTTCAGCCAGTTTCTATGTGGACCCATATATACTTTCTAAAATAGGGGATTATTATGGGTTTCTAGATCACTTTTTGAGGCTCGTGTTCCAAGAATTGTTACCTTTCCCTATGGGTCATTTTTCTCCTAAGGTTCTCCAATGGATGAGGATCCCGCCAAACATAGTGGATTATTTCCTAGGTGTGGATTTCACATTTATCAAATTCCACAACTTTCCCGATGAGTCTTTTTGACTCCCCAGGTTTGTGATAGATTGACTCTTCATGTTGGAGACATGCCACTAGGTGACCATCGTCAAAAGTATCTATTGCACGGGAAGAAACAAGATGAAGTTACATTCACTTCCCCTCAATATTGCTAATAGTCAAGTATCGCTGACAAAGCAATTTTTTGAAGAAGAGCTCAAGGATCTATTAGCGGCCTTGGGCCTGGTCATCATTTGTGATAAGTGGGACTACAACCCATAGGGAATTTATAGCATGAAGCATGAAGAGCGGGAATACTTCGAGAGGAGGAATAATTGGACTCAAGAAACTACAGAGGCATACATTGATTTGAAACACATTCCTTTCAAGTGACCAGAATGGTTGAGCTTCTATACACCAAACGTACCATACGACAAGAACCTTCCAATAAATAAGTCCATCAATACACATCTAAAGAAGGGTTGGTCAAAAAGAAAGAAGGCATATTTTTAGAGGTTCTGATAGAGTTGTGGTGCCTCAACCTTCTTGTTGGACAATTCCCACAAGACAAAGAGTTCAAGGAAATTTATGATAAGGAGGCCAACACCGACAATAGTAATCTAGAGACCAGCCATGAGATTGATGTAGAACAAGCTCCGCATAGGGCTTCCTAACTCAAGAATTTGATAGTTAGATGGATTTGAGGTAAAAGGATTCATGAGCTCTGTCATCCTCTAGTGCCCAGAGTAAGGGAAAGAGACCCTGATGGTCCAAAAGAGCGTCATCCATTGCGGTTGTCAAGGGCCAAGTTTTGGAGGGGTTAGTGGCCACGAGATTAGAACATGTTAGTTCTAGTCATGAAAAGAGAAGATGGTTCAAATATTTAGGTGTATCTAACATGTTGGCCCAAAGAGAAGAAGAAGTGGAGTCCACCTTCTAGAATGTGTCGACCACTATGATTCAGGTAAGTTTTGCTCCTTATTTTCTTCCTATTTCCACATCTTTGATTACCCCCTCTTCTCCTCCCCTGGAAAGGAATTCTCCATCCTTGGGCCCTAACTTGATAGTCCTAAAAGTATCCCTTCCTATTCATGGCAAAATCCTTGATATTACCCCACACGCCAAGCAACTAGCATCCGTCTCGGCTGTTGCTGACTATTTTTTTCCCTATCAAGGGCCCCTTTTGAAAGAGCTAATACATTCGTACTAACCCCCACTCCTGGCCCATCAACTTTAGAGAAAACATCTTTCCACCCAACCATGTCTCTATTCACCCCTACTAGAAAATCCCCTATTTAGTCTCAGTTGGGTGTGCCACCCTTTTCCATGATAACACTCCCTTTTGCCTCTTTGCATGTTCATACATCTAAAGTGTCCCCTTTCACTACCTATTGCATCATAGAATGTCAATGTCCCTCAAACCCTCCAGGATCATTTCAATGCAACCAAACTAGCTCGATGAAATGTTAAGCAGAGATGGCTATTAAAGAATGTTGAGTTACCGGCTACCAAGAAAATTGAGGCTTGTTACAATGAGGAGAAAAATTATATCTTGATCAGTACCATGATTCCACTCATGGCTAAGCCTGAGGGGAAAATGCAAATGGAGGATTATGACATATGGATGACAGGCCTAGATCTAAATGAAACTCATCCACGTGACAAGGTGGTCTTAGCTAAGACCACCCAATAGGTGGTATATGTAGACTATGAAAGGATGGGTAGAAAGTTAAAAAAGTGTGAGACAGAGTTGGTTAATATAAGGGAAACAGTGGGTAGGCTATAGACTGAGCTGAGAGCCAAGGATGTTGAGTTGGCTTGCATAATGCAGGTTCAAGGTAAGCAAGGGGAAACCTCAAGATTGCTTGAAGAAGCACAGAGCCAACAAGTTTGGCTACATGCCAAAATTGAAAGATTAAAAACTAACCTTGCCACCCACCATTAGACCAACATGGAGTATAGAATTACTCATGAAAACCTATAGAAAGAGTTGGACAATTTCCAATCTCAATTTTCTAACAACATTGGGAAGGCATAGGTGGAGGTGGAAAGATTGAAGCTAGAAAAATAAGAGACTATGTTCGCGTTGCAAACTTGTGACCTAGAGATACAAAGAATAAGCTCTGAGTTGATAGAAGCTCTCAAAGAAAAGGATCGAATAGAGGAGAATGCAAGGACCAAAGAGACTCAGCTCAATCAAGAGTTTTTTGTAGCTCACAAGATCGGGTCTCTACTATTGCTAAAAAGATTAGTATCTTCACATTGGGAGTGGATTGCAGCTGCAATTCTTGTCCTTAGGCCCATCTTGCAATTCTTGAGGGATGTCCAAGAAATAAATGGAATATTTGGCTCAATGGTCAATCACATTCTACAAGCATGTGACTCTCGAGTGGTGGAATCACAAAGTTTCATTTCCAAACTTTGTGTGGCTTCTGATAAGGTTCTGAAAGATGTCAGAATTACTGATGAAAGAACCACTTCCATCAAGGTCAGTGAGATTGTCAACTCCCACAAGGTCAAAAAAAAGTGAAAAGATTTCGAGATGGTGTTGGTAAGAAGAGTTGAAGACATTCAAAAGGATTTCAATGTTTTGATCAATTACAGGTTGCCTCCCCTTTTCTCCCCAAATGGAGATGTGCAAACAATAGAACAAATTATAGAAGCTATCAAACAAAAGGATTGGAATTCCCCTGAGCTCCCAAGTTCAAGCAAGGCACATGCAGCTAATGAGATTGAGTGAGAGATTTTTTTCCTTTCTCGTCTTTATCATTACCTTGGAGTGGTTACAACTAGGTGGGGGGTCATGTCTTTCAAATAAGTCTTCAAGCTTGATCAAGCATGCAGTCTCATCCATAGTATGCCTTTACCAACCGAAGCAGAATGGTAGGTGTAGCACTCCTCCATCGTTAAACTTCAGGAATTTCTATAGATTTTCATTCATACCTCCACAAGTAAAGGCCCTTGTGAGTCACCAGAACTGTGAAACATTTTTCTTTTCCTTACTCTTTCAATCTTCAACTTCCTTTTGTTTTGGCTGTGGAAATCTTCAAGTCAATGAAGGATCAGTAAGAAAGACAGGAAATGCGCCACATGGTAGCTACACAGCTTTCTTTTTATCATTTTCCTTTCGGAGGAGGTCCCAGGACATGCATCAAAATGGTGGAAGTTTTCCACCAAAGATTTTTTTGGAAAACATAAGATCTCTGACCGCATAACATGTAATATCTCTATTATATGAGGATTGCGCCTCTTATGAGACATTATCTCTTGGATACTATTGGAGCTTGTTGGCCTTTCTTTTTCTTGGTTCTTGGGATGGAAGCTTTGATTCAATGGCTCGAGGTGATGTGATTGGTTAGTTGAATCCTTTTTCCAAGTTGTAGTTTTTAGGATTTGATTGTTTATGGGCCTCCATCTTTGTTAAATAGCTAAAATGACATTAATGTAGTAGCTGAGAATTAATGAGAAAAGATCTTTTGTAGCCTAACCAAGGATCTATGATCAAATTGTGAGCTATCAAGTATCAACATCTGGCAGCAGTTACTTATGTACTAAGGCAGTGTTTCCTTCTTTTGGCAGCTATAAGAGGAGAGCGATGACACAATGAAGGGTTGGATTCCAAGTGACAATTTCTTTGTAAAAAGAAAAGTTTTTTAAGTTTTCTTAGGGTTTTTAGAATTATTTTCATAAGAAAGTTACAAAACTACTTTACTTTGGCATGTTATATCTATTAAGGTTTACACTATTCTCGAATTGGCATCTGACCTATATTTCAAGGTTCATTTGATATGTAAAAGCATGAACTATTGAGGAGAAATTGTTGATACTATGCATCTATTGCCTTTTTCAAGTTTTCTTTCTTTATATTATCATTTTGAATGAAACATTGTGTCTTGCAAGCTATATCTAGGTAGTTTAAGTAACAATTTTCTATGCTTTATATGCTTGTATGGTAGAGTAGTGACTTAAGAAAACTGGACTATGTCATTGGACTTCTCTTTTTTTCTAAAAATTATTATTTTGTTGTGCTATGATGTATTAGGAGGAAGAGTTCATGCGATTTCTAAAATATTGTTTTGTTACTCATAATAAATCTTTATGTTTTATTGGACTTTAATGAACACTACCTACGAAAAATTTGAAAGTTTGCACTGTGCTTGAAGTTAGCCTTTGTTGTTCATTCTCTTTCCAAAAATGAGAGGTTGTGGCATTTTGTGTCTATTTATATCAAACATAGGAATGATTTGGGTTTGAAATGTTGTAAAATATTTGGTGCATCACCTTTTATTTTTTATGTTTATATTTCCTTCTCCCCTTAACTTGAAACCCCAAAGAAGAGCCAGCTTCATATATGATAAATATATTAAAAAAATATTATAATATATAAAATAAAACAACTATTCAGGGTCAGACCTGAGGCAATTATAAAGAGTGGCTTAAACTAAACAAATATTCATTTGGAAATGGATATCCATTTTGGTTTGGTATTACCAAACCAAAATGGATATCTGTTTTGGTTTGGTATTACCAAAACAAAATGGATATTGTACTTGGGCCTATAAAAATTCAAAGGCAGGAATTTCACATTTTTGGATGTGTTAAAAATTCCTTTTTTTCATATTGCCCCTTTTTGGATGGCCATGATCTTGCACAAACCCTAAAACTCTTAAGGAACCTTATCCTAGTTGGAATGATGCAAGTACCTATTGTTAGTACCATCGAGTCAATCCAAAAATGATACCAAACATTGTATACGCCTATGTCATGAGATATAGGACCACATCGAGGGTGGTACTATTCATCTCAATGGAAGCAAACAAAATATGAATAAATCGATGGAGAAATCGAATAGTGAACTGTAGATATACACGGACCTGTTTCATTGCACTCTACTAACATGATTTTCCATCCCGCCAATACTATCACTCAACCTAAAGCCTATGTTAACATGGTCACGATTACCCCTACTGTACAACCTGCACTTAGATCCCCGGATATGACATTCACTTCATAGGACTTACCTTTGAATAACAAGCCCTCTCCCCTCTACATTCCTGCTCACCTTAATGGTAACATTGTGATAGGAGTCTTAGTAGACCTCACAAGCCAAGTAAATGTTATCATAGAAGAGACATTTTGGCTTAACTCACTACATAGAAAAGAGTAAAAAGAAAAAAAATATAGCATTCATACACACGATGGTATTTTTCTAAAGCTATATGGCTCAATAACTTTGTTTGTCCTAGTTGGACCTAGGGTTGTTGACATGGTTTTCAATATCATCCTAGATTCAGATCTATTTAGGATGAAGCTAGGCATACCTTGGCTAGCTTCCATGAATGGAATAACCTATGTCATTCATAAATGTATAAAGTTCTCCAATGAAGGTGGCATACGTGTAGTGCATGACACTAGATACCAGCCTTTGGTGTCCCGTTGGGGATATTTATTAGACCATTTTTGGCCTGCCCTGATTGGTCCACTTCCTCCAATAACGAACCTACTTTACAAAAATTATGTGAAGTATAAAACCAAGGACAAAGGACAAACAAAATTGGCTCTTCTTGTGGCATAGTAGTCAGCTACCTCCTCTTCCTGAAAAGGGATGGAGAAACTTGCCTCCTCTCAGGCTAACTCATTCACTTCCCTTTCTTGGGAGGAGTATTGGATGAGTAAGCTTTGCTTTTACCCATTGATTCTAATGATCCCTCCTTGGTGTAGACCCAAGATTATGATATTGGACCTCCCTACTAAACCGCTTGGACCTTGGTACTATTTGTATGTTAAAGGAAAGACCCCAATGGGGAATCCTCTATTTCTTGACCTTCGTGGCCTCCTAATGCTCCTATTCCCAAAGCATTAAATAGGAAGAGGCCCGCTGTTGAGGCACTTGAGTCGACTCCCCACATTGTTTCTCAACCTATTCCTCCTACTCCCATTTAGGATTTTGTTCCTCCACCTGAAATGGATGTAGTGGACACTCCCATGGTCAAGTAGGAACCTTTTGTCCCTTCCCAACCTATGGCCTCTGATTCAAAAAATCACAAAAATTTTCTTACATGCAAGCGCAAGCACCGATGAAAGGCTCTCATAGCTGACAAGGACACCTTACAAAGGAAGGTAGAGGAGATGATTGACCCTATATCAAGGCCTCCTTTTGTGTCCTCCTCTCTCCTCCCCTCTACTTCCATCCAAACTAGCTCTATATTGCTTTCAAATTCCATTGTGAGTACGAATGCACCTAACCCCAAAAAGGTGCAAGTGTTCATCACTCCTTCAATGGAGTCACCTCTATTGATGTACCTTCCAGATGTCTCACCTTTCCTGAAAACCATAGATAGGACAAACACTTTGATGGTATCTACTATGGTTTTCTCTTCCTCCTCTTCCTCTACACCTCTCGCCTCATCTGTGGGGAGTTCACATCCCCCAATGAATCATAAGGTGGAGAGTGGTCCTTCCAACAATGAAGGATGCAAGAGGAGCCCACCTTCTTCGAAAGATGGTCCTATGTAGACTTGTTTTATCCTAGTGACAGAACTAGTCTTGGCTTCTCCTGAGTTCATCATTTCTCTCAAATCACTTAGTGAGCCTAGAAGTGAATCTTGAGTACAACCATCTCCATCCATTTATGTGAAACATGGAACTCCTATAAAGTGCATGTTTAATTCCAGCCTTTTCAATGATCTTTGTAAAGTCGTTAGCCTTAGCTCCACAAGAGCTGAGTGAATGAGGCCTAGTAGGGCTTCTTCCTTAACCCTTATTGTGGGAGGGTCAGACACTCCTCCTCTTAACATTCCACCATTTCAAGCTCATCCTCCTTCCCCCTACGATGATCTAGAGTGGGAAGCAGATGACCTCTTGGTCAATCAGTGTTAGGTGGAGGCCCCTTCTTTATCTATAGAGTAGATGTGTGTGTCGTGATGTTTTCCCCCATAATTGTGTTATGTGTGCCTAGATGACCCTTGTCACCCCTATTGGTGCTTGGATACATGCATAGTTTTTGTGCCATAAACCTTCTTCTATGTGTATCATCATTCTCCCATGTTTGTGCTTGGTTTTCAGAAAATTGGGGATGGTGCAAAGCATTAGGGGAATTTAGGCTGCCCTTCCATGTTGACCCAATTTTTTATTTTTACTTTTTCTTCTCATGTATTCTTCACATGGTTTGATATAGTAGGGCATTGATAACGGTTCATTTTATATACTATAACTATACTTATATATATATATATATATATATATATATATATATATATATTTATATATATTTATGAGTAGTTCTGACCCTGAAATATTAGGCTACCCTTGTTCCCTGTGTTTATGTTCTTTTCTCTTTTATCTTTTCCTTTATCTTTCTCTTTCCTTTGCATGAGATTTTCCTCTCATGTGTGACAATGCCACTTCTATAATACTTCAATTTTCAGAAAATGCATTTGTTGCCAATGGATATTTTCTTGAGAATCATCATAAATTTATTTTCAAGAATCGTATTCTCGACTTGAAACCCTAACGAAATGTGTTTCCTTCATCATGGGTTCATAAAGAAAGAGTTTGAGAACTTTCCTCTGAGGTGGGAATAGCTTTGGCCTTCCCCTCATGTGGGGGCATCTTCTTCCTTTCAGATTCCTTGATGAAGTGAACATCTTTCAAAAGGATTCCTTGATGATGAATTGATACTAGAAGGAAACATCTCTTTCATACTTTTGAATAGTGCATCCCTTGAGAGGACCCCTTCTTCATGTAGGGTTCCTGAGGGACCCCTTTAAAATTCTTTCAACTTGTTGGCAGTCTTCACAACTATCCGTTTACTTGCCTACGTGGTTGCTTTCTGACATGTTCTATCTACGGATAAACATGTCACTTTAAGGGTGTGCCTATGAAGCCGCTTTCTGACTCTACAGAGTCCCCTTTCCTTGGGCTTCCTCCATGTGACAAATCTTTGGGGATACCTCCCTATAGGTCTATGGGCCTATAGGGAACTTCTTCTGACCTTCCTCCATGCGAGAGATCTTAGGTGTTGCTCCCTTACATATTTTCAGGTTTGTAGGGTGCTTTCTTTAGGTTTCATCCATGCGAGAGATCTTGGTGGATACCTTGGGCTACAAGTCTGCGGTTATGTAGGGTGCTTTCCTAGGTTTCCTTCATGTGAGAGATCTTGAAAGACACCTTCCCTTTAGGTCTTTAGGTCTCTCAACTTCCTCCATGTGAGAGATCTTGGGGGATGCTTCCTTGTAGGTCTTCAGGTCTGTAAGGTTCTTTTCTAGGTATCCTTCATGTGAGAGATCTTGGAGGACACCTTCCTTGTAGGTCTATAGGCCTGTGAGGCACTTACTTCTTGGGGCTTCCTCCATGTGAGAGATCTTGGCGATCACCTCCTTACAGGTCTATGGGCCTATGAGATGAGCTTACTTCTCAAAGCTTCCTCCATGTGAGAGATCTTGGGGGTCACCTCCTTGCAAGTCCATGGGCCTGTAAGACACTTTCATTCTTCAGCTTCATAGTTCTGCGAGGCTATGAAATCCCTTATTTGTCCTGCACTCTCGAGTTCCCTAGATTGCAGTCTGTTTCATCGATAGTTTAGGTAGATTTCTAACCCTAATGTCTTTCCAAACAACTTTACCGAAGCACTCGTCAATATTTGTGCTCACTAAAGTGGGGGAAAAATTTATAGGCATGAATTTGCACCTGGTGCAGGGAGCACCTAGGAAGCATTAGGTAGCACTAGGCAAATTTGTGAGCCTAGGATGAAATTTTGTGGTTTTAATGCTTTAAGGTCATGTTGACCATCTAGTTAGCATTTGAGGATTATGAATAAGTGTTGATCTATTGTGATCAGTGGAATAAGAAGTGGAAAGAATGGATGGGTTTTCATCTTGCTTTATTAGGTTTGGAAACAAGCCCAAAATGTAATGTTGGCCATTAGGCATGAATAAGTTCGACCAAAGAAGATAGTGAGGAACCTTTAAAGGTGGACTCGACCTGAAACAAGGTTGGAAAAACTTTTGTATCATTTGGAGTTTGCAGTTCATATGGAAAAATAATGAAATTCTTGTAATTTTCTAGTTTTTAGCTCTTATTAGTGTGTTAATGGAGGGTTCCAGGACTGAGCAATGTGTGGCACATGTAATAATTGGCTTTCAGTTGTGTGTCTCATGTAATAATTTCCTTCCAAGTTTTGTGTGGTCATTAGTTAAGTTTTCTCATCGTTTCTTAGTTTTGTTCTTAGTTGGTTTTGATTCTTTCCATTGTTGATCAGTTCGGCAAACTGCAAATCATGGAGACTTAGACCTCTGTCTTCCACTATACTTGGTGTATAGTCCATGGAGGTTGAGGCTAAGCTCCATGCCTATAAATATTTTAGGTCTAGGATTCTTCAGAGGTCGAGTGATCATGAGGAAAGTCTCTTCCTAGGTGAGCTTGGCAATGCCCGACTAGGAAAGACAGGGAAAAACAAGCACTAAAGTTGCAGGGGTGTCAATCCCCTGGCAAACCCAGGTGTGTGGTGGATGCAGGAGGCCTTGTAGAGGCTTGGAAAGAAGGATGGAGCCCTGACAGACCGCATGGAGGAAGAAACAAACTGATTGTTCTCAAGAAGGTCAGAAATTGACTTAAAACAAGCCTAAATTTGCTAAGTTAAGGGTTGGAGCATTGTACAGACAGTGGAGGCTCCAAACCCCAAAAATCTTCAAGGTGTGGGAAAGGGTACCACGAATCCCAAGAAAATATCCTAGGTCATTTAGAGGTTTTTGGAGTGGTTTCCACTTTTCTCGGGTTAGGAGACCTAATTGGGGCTCAAGGGCTAGTAGCCTTTTTAACCCTAAAAGAGGGTTTGATGATAGCGATGGAAAGATGGAGCTTGGAGAGCCTACAAGAACCCTAGGAGGAAGGTCTTGAAGCCATGGGAGACATCACACACCCCTGCATCGAATTAGTGAAGGTTGGAGATTTAGCTAGCCTTTAGGAAGATTAAAGGCTAAGGAGAGAATGGCAGAGAGAGCACCAAGATTGGCTTGGTTAGGGAAATGGAGATGATAGTAGGGTTAGCCCGAGGAGAGCAGAGTGCCCTAACAAAATTAGGGGCCTATAGGTTAGGTGGTGGGAAGTGGCTTCCAGCGGGGGTTAAGCCAAAAGGTGAGACCGAGCATGGAGCAGTGATTGTTCCATCCAACCCTACCTATCAATAATCTTACGAATTACCCTTTTCCGCCGAGGTCTCAATGGTACTTTAATCAGATATCTTGAGCATGAAGAGGTCAAAACTACTTTACGAGAAATACATGAAGGTATATGTGGGGCACATTCTAGCGGTCCTACCTTAGCCAAGAAACTATTGTGTATGGTTTATTATTGACTTACAATGGAAAATGATGCTTATCAATTTGTTAAATGCAAGCAGTGTAAAAAACATGCAGATTTGATACATGCTTTTGCACAAGAATTGTAATCTCTCGCTACATCGTGGCCCTTTTATCAATGGGGACTCAATCTCATGGGAAAGATCCATCCACCTTCATCCAATGGTCATAAGTTCATTCTCATTGCCACTGACTATTTCATGAAATGGATTGAAGCTATTCCCCTCACTCATAGCACTGGAAAACAAATAGCCACTTTCATATTGAAATATATCATCTGTCGTTATGGTGTTCCTTTATCCATTATCACAGATAACGACCGTCTATTCAAAAATCAGGATGTCCATGAACTCTGTGAAAAATTCCATATACAACATCATTTTTCTACACCTTACTACCCTCAAGGTAACGGCTAGGTTGAGGCCTCTAACAAGACCATTCTCAAAATTCTTAAAAAGACGGTTAATGAAGCTAGTCAAGATTGGCATGTTCAACTAAATCCTACCTTGTGGGCTTACCACACAAGTGTCCGTACTCCCACATACACTACCCCTATGCCCTTGTCTATGGATTTGAAGCCATCTTTCCCATCGAGGTTGAGTTGCCCTCTTTACAGGTCTCCTTGTGTAATCAAATCAGTGATGAAGACTACCGAGTTTCCCATTTGCAGGAATCGAAATTGTTGGATGAACGAAGACAAATTGCTTTCAATCATCTCAGAGCATACCAATAGTAGATGTGCCAAAGTTATAACTAGAAAGCGAAACCATGTACATTCGAGATTGGGGATCTTTTCCTTCATGAAAATCCTCGAAACAAGACGAGAAGAATAAATTTGAGCCCAATTGGTTGGGTCCAAATGTTATCACTGCTGTGTATGGATCTGGGGCATACTAGTTATCTACTCCAGAAGGTGAATTGCTTATTGATCCTATCAATAATGTGCACATATGCAGGTTTTATACTTGAGTACTTCAGAGGATACACTCTTTTAAAGACCTAAAAAAATACAAAAAATGGAAAAAAGTCCTAAAAAATACAAAAAAAGGAAAAAAGTCTTAAAAATATACAAAAAAATGGAAAAAAGTCATGAAAAAATACAAAAAAGGAAAAAAATCTTGAAAAAATACAAAGAAAAAAAAGAGTAAAGAGAAATCAATTCATTCAATGGTGAAAACCACTTTAGTGGCGCCTTGAGCAAGTACCATGGTGAAATCGAGAAATGGTGCCATGTTTGGAGGGCTGCAAGCTCCTCTTTGGAGCTCAGCAGTCAAAAACATGCATTCCATTCACCTCCACTTCCTGTCTTTCCCCTCCACGATGGCTTGTGGGTGTTAAAACCCCTCCTCACTTGCTTGCTTTGGGCACTGCAGGTTAGTCCTATCCCCTCAACTTTGGGGCATTTTCTCAACCTTAGTTGTGGGTTGGAATCTTGAACATCTTAGGTCATAGAAACTATCCTCTGCAATGCAATGCGCTTTAGAAACTGCGATTCATCTCATTCTGTCATAGGAATTTTTGAAATCCAAAAAACCAATATTTCAAAAATCCAAAAAAAAAAAAAAAAATTCCAAAAATCCAAAAAAATTAAATATTTCAAAAATCCAAAAAAATTAGATATTCAAAAATCCAAAAATCAAAATGTTGAAAATCCAAAAAAAGATATTCCAAAATCCAAAAAAACCAAATATTTCAAAAATATTAAAAAAATAAATATTTCCAAAGTCCAATTTTTTTTTCTTCCAAAAATCCAAGAAAAATATCGATTAATGTCAAAAATCTCAAAACATTGACACTTTTAGATCATCACACGACTTTGAACTTCAATAAAATCAAAACACGCTATGATTTATAATCAAGCGGACATAGCAACATACCCATCAATCCTCCTTTCAGATCTAATCAAATGCATAAACTATGACAAGAATCAGTTCTACATTGAAGCATGATGCCTGTTTGTTTGTCAATCTT
This sequence comes from Sequoia sempervirens, assembly GCA_007258455.2. Taxonomy (NCBI): domain Eukaryota; kingdom Viridiplantae; phylum Streptophyta; class Pinopsida; order Cupressales; family Cupressaceae; genus Sequoia; species Sequoia sempervirens. The sequence goes on from VDFB02184019.1 coordinate 21,307, forward strand.
TTATTTTATGATTTTTATCTTTGGTGGCATATCTTTTAGCTTCTCGAGGATGTCTTAGACTAGAGAGGTGAGGATGGGGCATGTTCACTTGTATGTTGTCTGTGGATTGTTTCTTATTCATAGGACGACTCATCTTAAGACATGGTTATCTAAAACCATCGAGGACCTATGGGTCTAGTGTGGATGAGAGCATTCATTGTTTGATAGTGCCTTCCATGCAATAAGTATTCAGGTCATCTAAGGTCCTTATACCTAGATGCTTATACTTCACTGCTAAATAAAAATGCAAACAATATTTAGGTCATCTAGACATTCATGTTACCTAGATGCTTATACAAATTTGTGACATAATAAGCTCAATGATGATATAAGCACTTAATAAAGCACAAGAATTCTCATTGCCTTGCATTCTCCCTTTCATCAGTCATTTCTTTCATTGTCTTTCCCCCTCATTTTCTCTTCATCATTTTGTTCATCTTCCTTGTCATAGAGAAATGAATCAATTGCTTTATCCAACTGATGTATGTCTCTTGAATCAAATTTCAAATCAATAAACTTGCTTCTCGAAATATCATAACCCCCTAATCAATCCATCAATCATTGTATCAACTTGTCTTGTGCTAACATCAATCTCAATCAGCTTAATCAACTCAATTAGCTCAATCAGCTCATCAACCCGTCTATACTGATAATTTCCATTAATTTTTTAGTTACGCCCATCAACTGTGCTTTTTCATCAAATGTACATCATCACTTAATCACTTGAGCAATATCAATCATCTAATCATTTTATCGTAATCTATCGAGAGATAAATCTTCTTACAATCCATTCAATTAATCTCTCCAAGGGCATATCATATTCATCATTCTCCTTATCAGGATATCTCTGGGGCATGTATTAGTTGATCAATTTTTCTTTGAAACAACACAACAGACTGCATTGTCTCAAAGAGGGGAAAAATATAGACACCTAAATTTTTTCATTAAAATCGTACTCTTATTCAAATTTTTTCAATCATTAAATGGATCTAAATATTATTATATTATTATTCTTCATTATGTCATAATATCAATTTCCTTCTTTTAACCATAATTTTCATATATTTAATCCATTTAATAATATTATATAACCATTTTAATATTCTCCATTAAATCTTTCTTCTAACCTCTTCCACACCCGCTTTATCACCTATTTATCCTATTGCACTTCTTCTATTCCACTCATCTCATGCATGTGGGATATACTTTTCCAAGTCGATCTTTTATCCCACATTCGTTCGATAATCTGGGTTCACCCTAAGGATGGCTATTTAAACATAGCCCCCTCTCATCTTTGACCCATCCATGATCTTTGCATTTTTTTGTTATCTTTGCATCCACTTTTAGCACTTGTTGTTTGCACTCTTTTTGATATCTATTTTCTCATAGGATATTTGCATTCATCATTAGTATTTTGAATCTCTCTCATTTTGGCTTCATTTGAATATCTCTCACATCCATCAATCATAACCTCTTGTTCATTCTTCTAAGAGCACCTATTTCTCAACACAAGATTTTGATTGTAGGAAGACAATTGATAAATCCCTGTTAGCATGCATGTGTGTTTAGATTTAATATCTTTTTTGCATGTGTGTGTTTTGTTTCTTATAGGTAACTTCATTGAAGATGTTGGAAATCTGAATCTTAATCCAATAAGATTACATACCCGTTTTCCTCCATCTACAACACATATGCAACATTTTAAAAGACAATATATAATTAATTCTTGAATATCAAATAATTGAAAAAACTATTTAAACCCACATCAGTAACATATAGAACAAAGATAATCATGCATAACATGTGGATTTCCAAGAATCAAACACCAAGATCAATGCTAGACATGATTTTTGAACAAACCCACATAGGAGTAACCATAGAGCAATAAGAACCCTCCAAGAAGCCATGCAAACCTCTAATTGTCTTCATCTATAACACCTTGAATACAATACTATCACCGATCTACATACCACAAATTGTTTTTAGCATGTAAAACTTTCAAAACCATATTTTTAAAATCTGAAATCCATTAAAATATACAGACATTCACATCAAACATGTCATCTGAATAATGGAATAAGCACATATCTACAAACTCATAACTAAAAAAAGAGAAAATTGCAACCCAACAAGAAAATCAAGTTGTCAAGGAGATTATAACATATGAAACATATCATCTCCACAACTCACAAAGAGATTTGTGGCTTATATTCCAATGCTTTTATGTAACCAAGGGCTAAAACCATGAAGCGAACATAAGAACTCCATTTTGTAGTCCAAATAGCAAGTGTTTCTCCATGTGACCAGGATGTCAAAAGTGCCCATCCAACATGAACACCTTCTCATTGTACATGACCAAAAGGTAAAGGAACAAAACCACCAAACAAGAGGATAAACATATTTTTTAAAAAGATATCCAAGTTACCAAAACATAACCAACTCCATGGAGATCCACAATCATGAGCTTCCAATGCCCAACATAGATCACATTGACAATATCCATGGCTTCCAATCTCACAGATTTGCAAAAAAAAGTTAACTCACATAGCATTCACTGCAATCCCATAAGCCTCCAACAACTTTCTATTACTTCTAACAAATTCACACAAGCTTACTAGGCTAAGATACCAAAAACGAAGGAATACCTAGTACTAAATTAACCTTTAGCTTTGATACCAAATGTTGGGAAATTTCAATCTCTATGCAAATAATTAATTTAATACTTCAATGGATGAGATACAAGGCTTGGACAACTAAAATATAAAAATATGAAAATTATATGCAAATCTAAAATTAGGTGACCTTAATATGAAATTACTATGTTCAAATCCATCTTCTTTATGATGCGAAAAATCAGCCAACATATCATGCTTAACAACACCACCTTATTTGAACTTATTAAAAAAAAAGATGAAATCACCATAAGATAGCAGAAAAAAGGAACAAATCAACAATATAAAATACATCACATAACATAAGATTTACATGGAGAAACCCTTGCGGGAAAAAACTCCACCAAGAAGAGAGGCCAAGTATGCATTATCTTTAAATAATTTATAATACAATACATTCACTTTCATTCTCCTCTTTTCCTCCAAAATGGTAGCACCTATGTACAAGTAAATGACCTATTTATATTTATATCTCAACCTATCCTTGTTCCTATAGAGAAACTCTACATTCAACTATTCCTCTTAATTTTGACATCCAAGGAGCTGATTTTATAGACTTGTGAAGAGGTCTAAAGCGCCAAAAATGGTGCCCAAACATGAATTTTCATTCCAAATGTCCCAACCTTGGATTTCCTCCTCAAAATATAAAAGAACACTAGTTTTAACTTCAATAATTTCCCTCCAACTTGGGCATCCAAACTTGGAAAATTAAAATTACATTAAATTCCACTAAAGACATTATACCAAAAGAAACATGCTGCCACTTTCCAAGAACTCACTTGGAAAATCCCAACAGTCACTCATTTGTCCACTTCACTTTTCTTTTATCATCCCATTCTAGGCATCCACATGTGTGGAAAATAATATTAAATATTCATATCCACAAGTCACCTTTGTCATTGCTAGTGGAACACTCACCCCTTATGAATGTATTACAAACAATGGCGAGAATAAATCTTAAAAAATGTTTTCCCAATACAACCTAAGTGTCTAGGGAAAATTTTCAAGGATTTTGTAACCATGCAATATTACATAGGATTTACAAGGTATATGGCATCTTAATCCTAACAAAAACAAGGATGTGTAACATTATGAACCCAAATGACATGCATTTCTTGTAAATTTAATGCATGTGCATGAAGGAAAAAATAATTAGAAATAAATTACAGGCTATTAAGATTTATCATTTAAAATGTATTGTGGGGTAAAAAGGATATATGAAGATAAGATGTCCACTCTAAGGATCACATAGTTAGAAGGTAGTATATTACTAAGCTATAATAACAACATTTCCTAGTGATTGTGATTACTTGAATGAATATTATTACCTTATAATAATATGACCTTATAATGGCTCATACATATGATATCATACTTAATAATCTAATTGTAAAGTAAACATTGTTATTATTTCCTATGAAATAATTATATTATTCCTTGAACAAATACTAATATAGGAAAACAAATCATCAAAAAAAAGTGCGAGATGAAAACCATAATCCTTGACAAAAAATTCAAATAAATTTTATATTACGTGAACAAAATAAATAAATTTTCATAGCATGTATTCGTATATTCTCAACCAAAGGTAACATATTATAATATAAGACTTTTCAAAAAAATTACAATAACATTCTTCCTACTACAAACTCAATACAACTTACGTATCCCATATTTTCCAACCACATTTACAATTGCTATACATTCCTTCTATAGAATGATAATTTATGAAGGCTCACATTTGGTGGACACAACACCTTACAATTCTCTTTATGAACTCTTATACATAATAGGTGAACTAACTCTTGAACTTCTTAAGAATGATTCACAATATCTGGTTTCCAAGGACATGAATTAGTTAGAGGCATAACACACTTGGACAACCCAAATTAATGAGCTGCATGTTGCACATAGTTGTTGTAAATGGGAACAAATATGTAGGTGCTCCTCTCTTGAGTCCTCAAACACTATGAATGAATTATGGAGACTGCTATATAATATATGTCTACATGCCAAGCATATTGGATGTAGACGTGGGCATGAATAAGATTGGTACTATTAGATTAGTTTTGAGACTATGATAACCATCCTAGACATTGATAGGGATATCTTTGCTACCCATTCGTCACATCATATTATTTTGACAAGAAGATGAATATTCCATAAAAGAGATAGTATCATATTCTCTCACAACCTATCCATCCATAAAGAACATGGTAGCATTGACAACCAAGGATCATGTTTTGAGAGATAACACATCACCCACATTTGCCACTCTAGATAGAAGAACATAAAAGGATTTAAGGTATGAATTAGAATATATAATTTCCAATATAGGGCTCATGGAATTGGTAGGGTCTCATATGGAAAAATATGGAGGTACACAACTCCTACTCTCCAAGAGACCTATGCCTTAGTTCAAGTCTTATCACAAGAGCCAAGTGAACTAGACCCTCCTTATTCTTGTTCTACCCATCCTTATAATAATTATATTATTTCTCCCTCTAAACTTAAAAATATCAAGGCAAGAGAACATAGAGTATCCCAAAAAAACCAAGACATTGTGATAACTAACTTCTAGGAAAGTTGATAGAAAATTTACATCCACAAATAAATATCTGTTAAGCATGAAAAGTAATGAGATCATGGTATATTTTTATATTTGAAACTAAGATTAATTATTCCTTCTCTTAATCCAAATTAACTCATCATAAAAAACCTTATCAATAAGTGTTTCATTTACTATCACATGTTATATCTTATAATACTTACACATGTTTTTTGAAGATTTTTGTAGAGTTTAGGTGGTGTGAAGAATCAACATCTTACAAGCCTTATAAATACTTATCCACCCATGCAACATATTCTTTTTGTGATGACCATTTATGCTCAAAGATCCTTTCCAACTTATTCATATGGATTGTATATCTTGCATCAATAAGTGAATTTGGTTCCTTAATAAAATTATCCAATCTAGATTCTAATTTTAACAATCTATCCAATTTTGTGTTGCATAAGATTGGATTAACTTTATCCCCTTGAGTGATAGATATGATTAAATCTAGAGAAACACTTCAAAATTCAACTTTCCAATCATTCAATGATTTCATCTTGCAACTCATGGTAGGTACTAGAGGTAATAAAAATTCCTTTAGGGTCTTAAAAGTATTAAAATTATCTTTCAACATCAAATTAAATCTTCTTTGGAATATAAATCATTCAGGTGCCCTATGACCTCATACACACTTGATATCTTAGTTGGAGTGCTAGGATTAAATCTTGAATTATTATGTGTATTTCCCACGGTTTGTATTCATGGAATTCACATACATAATGTTTACCTCAAATTTGATTCACCATTGACTTGGCTAATTTGGGATTTTCTAAAATTATCATAACATGCTCATAAGTCATCAAATTATACAAAATTCAATTCATTCTATGATTCAAAATATTATTACTAATTAAATCATATATTTCATTCTTTTTTCGTTCACTCTAGCTTCTACATTCTTACTTTTCTTCAGCTCTTCCTTCAAATCTACAATCATAAACATAAATTCATCCCTACTTTGTTGAGATACATTTCCTATGATAATAGGAGGAATTTTAGGTTATAATACTAGACACTTAGGAGGGGGAATCGTTGATGTTATTTAATTATACTCTTGCAATAGCATAATGTGATCCCAGTCTATAATTTTTCAAAGTCAACTTACAACTTTTTTGTTGCTTAATTGAATAGGTTAGTGGTAATTCTCAAGGATTCTTATTGAGGGACAATTATGTCATGCTCTTTCATATTACAATCAAATTCCTTGTAAGATCATTTATTTCTCTAGCCACCTAAGGATTTTTTTGTTTAGGAGAAAATGCCCATATATTTAAGGTTTTGAATTTTGTATTGAAACTTGACCCAAATTATAGTTCTTTAAATTTCTCTTTAGATAGCAAGACATATTCATCATTGTCTTGTTGTCTTATAGAGTCCATGGCTATATAAAAGGATGTATCCCACCTTGGCAAGAGTAAGCACCCAATTTCTCTAACTAATTTTCTTCCTTAATCTAGGGTTATCTTTCTTGTATCAAAATTAATATATTTTAGGATACTCTAAGCTACATCCTTGTGATCACCCTCTTTAGCCTATTTTATTCCATCCTTCATTATTTTTAAAAGACCTCAAACTTCTTCTTCAATAGGAGGGTTTTGAATTCATTGGATTGGATGAACTCATTATCGAAAAATAAACTTTCACATGTTAAAGCTCTTACATCATGCATTGTTTTCCCTCCATCTAGATTTATCAATTATGTCCTCCCTAGAGTAATTTTAGTCAATTCAACTCTTTGGGGTGAAGAAATAATTGTTTGGATTTCTTACAAATAAAATCCATTTTCTCTAGTTTCCTCAATAGTTAAATAATCAACTAGTGGTTGAGCTTCCATTTTTTGTAATACCCCTACCTAAGGCATATCATTTATAATTTCTATAAAATGTGCCTTTGGACGTTGATTGATAAAATTATCTACCTCATGTATCTCCTGGTGATGAAAATTACCAACAAGACCTTAAGAAAAATTCCATTAAGTATTCCTTGAATACAAAATTATAAAACTATCAACATGATCTAACATCATCTACATTGTAATAATAGGTTCCTTGATTTAAATAAAGGAACCCTTATATCCAACATCACATACCTTTCTCTTCCTTTCTCTTAGAATTATTCTAAATCATTTATCTCTCTTAGTGTCAACCTATATCATAATAGTATAGTTCCTAATCAAGTCCTCAACTTCATCAAATTGATGTTCATATGCATATTTACCCACTCATCTTTTGACCTTATTAATGTAACACTCTAGATAAAAAAAATCTCATCTTTTTCCTCATTTTATGCTCCCTTAACTTATAACTTAGGTAATCTATTCATTCCTTTAAAGTATTTATGAAGTCTAATAATTGCATATAGTAGTAGGGAAGAATGAGGCCTTTTTGTTTTATCTCAAGTCAACCTTGCCAACCTCATTTAGCTAGCATATGATTTCAATAAAATCAACTCTATTAATTACCCACATAGGAAAAATAGGAGGTTCGACCTTGTCTCTATAGATCTTGATAAATTTTCTATTTGGAAGAAAGAACCAATCACCCCAATTATGGTCATGTCCCACTTCAGGTTGAAAATGATTGGTTCTTATAAACCAAGTAACATAATCAAACAATCTCATCCTTTTATTACCTAATAAATTCAATATTTTTTGCATAAAATATCTCTTAAATAGGCCATAATTTGATGTTTGGTAATGTAAATCCCAAATATGAGTTTTTCCTTAGATTGGTATGGGATTTCCTTTTGGGGTCTCATATTTTAATGAGAAGGCACTATTCAAAATATTTCGTTTATTATATAATAAAATGTGGCATAACATATAATACCACTTGAAATAAGGAATCTTGTTATAAGCCCTAAAAGACACCAATTCCTTGTAGATTGCATCAATAATGAAGGATGCAAAACTAAATGGGCTCTATTAACATGTTGATGTTGAATATCAAGTGCCAACATCATTAGGTGGATTGGTATTTGTGGATTGTATTTAATTATGAACACCTAACATAATGCATAGTATGCCATCCTAAAATATTATTCAAATGTGTCTCCATTGAAGGATCTATTTCATATTTTTCAATTTCTCTTACTCCATCTAGGCCTTTCAGTCTATGATTTTGTAACCATATAACTGTATGTTTGATTCTATCCCTT